>CAUYQV010055510.1:0-41222 GCA_963574575.1 Galagoides demidoff
TGATTTCTCCCCAATCAGTTCTGAAGAGCCTCTCTCAGATGAAGGCCAGGATGCCCCCATTTACACGGAGTTTGATGAGGATTTTGAGGAGGAACCTGTGTCCCCCATAGGCCACTGCGTGGCTATCTATCACTTTGAAGGTGAGGATGGCTGGGGTAGGCTTATGCAGGGGTGGGTGTCAGTTGCTTGGGCAGATGGTATCTATCTCTGGCTAGGGTCTGCTTAAACTTACCTAAAGCAGACCTTGGCCTACCCTACCTCCACTCCCTGACAGGGTCCAGTGAGGGCACCATCTCCATGGCCGAGGGTGAAGACCTCAGCCTCATGGAAGAAGATAAAGGTGATGGCTGGACCCGAGTTAGGCGGAAAGAGGGAGGTGAGGGCTATGTGCCCACCTCCTACCTCCGAGTGATGCTCAACTGAACCTTGCCAAGGCGGGAAGAGGGGCTGCTGTCGGCTGCTGCTTCTGGGCCACAGGGGGCTCTAGGACCTATGCACTTTATTTCTGCCCCTGTGGCTTTGGCTGAGACCTGTGTAACCTGCTGTCTCCTCCCCAATCCCACCTGCCACTCCAGATGGTCCCGTTGGTGCCTTTCACCATCGATGTACATACTCATGTTTCGAAATCATTTCTTCCTGCTGCTCGAGTTGGGCCATTTTGTTTTTATATATATATATATATATACATATACATATATGTATATATAAAATATATATATATGTGTATATATAAAATAGAAAGTTCTTAGAGTTTGTGCCTTATTAAGGGATTTAGATACTGGGGTTAGATCTTTAAATGCCATCCTCCTTTAGTAACACAAGGAATGAGGAAGGGGAGGTGAACTTGGGCAAACCCTAACTCTCCTTCCTGTGAGTTGGTTTTAATGTTAGTGGGTGCTTATTTGCTTTTCTTTTTGTTTTGTTTTTTTTTGAGACAGAGTCTGCTTGTCACCCCAGGTGCGGTGGTATTATAGGTCACAATCTCAGACTCTTGGGCTCAAGCGATTCTCTTGTCTCAGCCTTCCAAGTAGCTGGGACTACAGGCACCCACCACAGTGCCCAGATGTTTTTAGAGACAGGATCTTGCTCTAGCTCAGGCTCATCTTGAACCTGTGAGCTCAAGTGATCCACCCCATCTTGGCCTCCCAGAGTGCTAGGGTTAAAGGCATGAACCACTGTGCCCGGCCGTGGGTGCTTATTTGTAACTCCAATATAGGGAGAAGTCTGTATGCAGTGGAGCTTATTGAGAATAGGTAGTATTTATGCAGTACCTACTGTGTTCCAGGCATTCTCTACCCACCAATGATCTCATTTAAACATTAAGCTTTAATCCTTGCAAACCCCTGTATAGGAGTACACAACTCTTGTTTTAATGTTGAAGGCAGACACAAAGAGGTCAAGTGATCTGCTAGAATTCACAGCTTTTTAAAGGGCAGAGTCACATTTGAACTTTGGCCTCTGATTGCCACAGCTGCAAGTATTTTACCATGTTCACAATGTAGCTGCTGCTTTTTTTTTTTTTTTGAGACTTGAGTCCCTTCTGGGTTCAAGTGATCCTCCTGCCCTAGACTTCACAGTAGCTAGGACTACAGGCAGCAGCATCTAATTTTTCTATTTTTAGTAGAGACAGGTCTGTCTTGCTCAGGCTGTCCTCAAACACCCGAACTCTAGCAATCTACTTGCCTCTGCCTCCCGGAGTGGTAGGATTACAGATGTGAGTCACCCCAGTGGGCCCAACTGCTGGTTTCTTAAGCAGCTGTGAGTGGGGTGTGGGTAGCCTTACAGCCCCCCTCCTCCCCCACAGGATCCATGTGCATTTTTAGAAGGCAGGGAATTCTTGCAAATCTACCGCTGTGTGAGGAGTGTAAGGTCCCCAGAAGTCTCAGGTCTGGGCTGTGAAGGGGGCCTGCGCCCTCAGTGGTCAGGCTCCAGGCACTGTGACAGGATGCTGAGGATCCGCTGAAACTTCCAGGCGCTGGTTAGCCAGTGGTCAGGGCCTCTCTCAGCTCTGAGTTAGGCCGGAATCCTGGGGACATAGTCAGGTAGACTGATGGGGAGGCCCAGAATCTCACCCTTCTTGCTCCTGCTCTTTGACCCAGCAGGGGCCCAGAGGGACTCTGCCCTAGTTAAGTGGGGTTAAGTGGGGTAGGGTTGTGGGAGCGGGAAGGCAGGGGGAGCTCCTAGGTCTTTGCACGAATGAGGGTGGGGTGGTCACATGTAGGAGGGTGGTTCTGGGAGTAGGGTTGCCCCATTTATGGTGGAGAGCCCTGTCCGCTTTATACTATGTAGCACTTGATGCAGCGGGTGGCTGAAGGTGACCCAATGAGGGTGGGACACTGGGGGTTAGAGCAATCAGGATGTTCCTGAAGGAACCCACCCAGCAGCCCGACACAGAATGGTTGCTTACCTCGAAGGCGCTGGGCCACTGCCTGGCGGAATTTGGGCGCGTCCCCAGCCATCCCACGCGCCGCGCCCAGTGTAGGGTGCGCAGCAGCTGCTTGCAGCTCTTGTCCAGCGCCTCCCCCCACCAGCTCCTCCTTCCCAAGTTACTCGCCCTCCAGCAGACGCACCGCAGGTGCCACATGTGGCAGCGCCATCTCACTGGGGTCGCAGGGTCCTGTGAAGGGAGAGAGTCTGATCGAGGTTTGGGGCAGTGGATGGGGCATAGGGCAGAGGGGGACCCTAGAACAGATGCAAGGGCAGGGCTTGGGATAGACACAGAACAGAGCAGAGCCACACTGGGTCCAGGGCGGGGCGTACGACGTGAGCGGCTTGCGACGGAGCTTGGGTGAAACCCAGGGAAAGCTTGCATATCCGAGTCTGGTGTGGAGGGTGGGGCCTACAGAGATCTGCACGGTGCAGAGCAGAATCAGGGGCGGAACTTTGAGGCAGACGTAGAAAGTAGAGCCTAGCAACGGTTCTCAACCTGTGGGTCGCGACTCCTTTCTAACAATGAAAATACACTGCGGCATTAGGAAGGTTGAGAACCACTGGCCAGAGCAAGGCAGGACTAGTTCCAGGGAGGGGCCTACTGCAGGGGGCAGGGCTTGGGACGGAGTCAGGGGAGGCCTAGGCATAGAGTCCAGGGCTGACTTGGTGCGGAGGATGTGGCCCACGACAAGGGGCGGTGCCTAGAACTGGATACCGAATAAACTGAGCGTGGGACTGCAAGGGATACTTAGCCCCGGACCGTCTTCACTCACCCTCGCCCTCATCCAGACCCCGCATTAGCGGCTTCTGCTCCTACTCAAAGGCCAGCGGAGCCTCTGTGTCGGAGCTGCGCCTTGTGTGCTCCAACCGGGACACCTGGGGGAAGACACCTGAGCATGCCTCCTCTCCACTCTTCCCAGTCGCCTGCACTCCAGCTTCCTCCCATCCCTTCTCCCCACGCACCTGGGGCAAGAGCAGGGCGCCCATGACTGCGGCCAACCCAGGCAGGTCTCCAGCCGCTCTTGGTCGCAGGGCTAGCGCGAGTTCTACCAAGCCCTTCAGTGCAGCCGCGGTCCCTCCAGCGCCCAGAGCAGCCCAGCACGGCCAGCACCAGCGTCTCATGCCTGCAGAGGTGGAGGGCAGGCGTCTGGCTACAGTAGGAAGGTTTGCAATGCGGGGATGAGGGGAGACCAGAGGAGGCATTACCCTTCTCCTCCTTTGTGTACTGTGAACGGGGGAGATGTTTGGCGACTCTGGAGAGTGGGAGGACTTGTTCCTCCCAACCAAGGTTCCAGGGAGCTGGCTCACCTCTCTAGCAATTCCAACCTCAAGCGATGCCCAAGGGGAAGTGTGAGCAGCTCCAGGCCAGAGGCCACCCCCAAGTTGGCCCGCTGAAGCGTGGTCACACCCAGGAGACCTGTGGCCTGCAGGAGGGAATGGGAAGCTCAGGGAAACGATAAGTGTATAGGGGCAGTTGGGCCTTGCCTGGCCTCAGCTCTAGGCCTGAAAGAAGTGACTTGGCAGGTGACCCACCTGACAGTCCACCAACAGCAGGTGAAGGGTGCTCTCAGCATGGGGCTCCAAGAAAAGGCCACGGAGAGTATGCAGGACCTCTGGTTACAGGGGCTGTTTCTGGGGGCTCAGCAGGCAGGAGGGAGTGTCATGGGGGCAGAAATAGACCTCAGCCTATGGTCTTACAAAACATCTGTTCTCTTCATTTTCCTCCTCCTCCTCCTCCCACCACAAGGCCTCTGGCTCTGGCCAGCTCTGACCATGGTTGACATTCAAGCCTTTGATGCCTGGATTCAGAGTGTGGGATTTTAACTGCTAAGTGATACTGTCACTCATGATTTTTCTGTTTTTTTATTTTATTTATTTTTTATTTTTTTGAGACGGAGCCTCAAGCTATCCCCCCTGGGTAGAGTGCCATGGCATCACAGCTCATAGCAACCTCCAACTCCTGGGCTCAAGCGAGTCTCCTGCCTCCGCCTCCCAAGTAGCTGGGACCACAGCCGCCCGCCACAACGCCTGGCCATTTTTTGGTTGCAGCCATCATTGTTATTTGGCAGGCCCGGGCTGGGGATTCGAACCTGCCACCTTAGGTGTATGTGGCTGGTGCCTTAGCCGATTGAGCCACAGGCACGGAGCCTTTTCTGTTTTTTTAAGAGACAAGATCTCACTCTGTCACCCATGCTGGAGCGCAGTGGCATCAGCATAGCTCAGTGTAGCCTCAAATACCTTGGGGTTCAAATGATTCTCCTGCTTCAGCCTCCCAAGTAGCTGGGACTATAGGTACCCAAAAAACCCAGCTAATTTTTAAAAAATTTTTATAATAAGTTCTCATTATGTTACTCAGGCTGGTCTTGAACTAGTGGCCTGAAGTGATCCTCCCAAAGTGCTGGGATTATAGGCATGAGCCACTGTGTCTGAAATCATTAAATCTCATGATTTCATTGGCTTTTCAGTGTTTGAGGTCTCTTGAGGATAAGACCTGAGTTGGAGATGGTGGCAGGGAACTTCAAATCAAGAGAGAAATGCTAGGAGGCAGATGGGAAGGGGGGAGAGATGGACAGGGCCAAGAGTAGTTTGGGAGCCTTTAGGACCCTTCTCTATCTCTATCACCATCTTCAACGCCATCCTAAAGAAAATGACAATTTAAATATAAAGAGTGACAATTCCCAGGCAGTCAAACTTCAAAACTGAGTGGTTCCCAGACACCTCTCTCAACAGACTCAAGCCCTAAGCCCCCTGATCCAGGACCCAGGTAGGTCAAGGTTGAAGAGGTTCTCCCTAGATGGAGCTGAGGCCCTGCAGGAGGTGGTACCTGGCGGGACATGGGGCCATGGTACCAGGGTTGGTTAGCAAGATCCTCTCCATCCTGAGGCACCTGCATGGAACTCTTCAGAATAGATGGTGCCAGGGAAGAGCTCTGCACTGTCAACAGGCCTCAGTCTTCCATATCTGTAAAATGTGACTAATTAGCTTTGCCTCCAGAGTGGCTGGGTCAGCTCCTTCTATGCTCTTCTTGGTTTTGGAGGCAGTAGCTCATATTCTATCATACCTTAAAATGAAACAATGTGACGAGAATATACAGGGTGCCCCAAAAGTCACCATACATAGGGAAAATGGGAAATTGTAGCTAAATGTACCCTTACTTAAAGTATTCATTACAAAATTTTATAAAGAGGTAGCCAATATATAGAGAATATTTTGAAAAATTATGTTTGGAGACTTTGGGGACTCTGTTTACACACACACACTCAGCTTTCCCTATTGTCAGGTATTGTACCTGCAGAACCAACCAACTGAAAATAAAAAATGTTTAGAAAAAAATACACGCAATACAAAATACCAATGTAATAACAAATGATATGGTATAATAGTGATTTATATTATATTAGATATTAGCAGTAGTCCAGAGATGATTTACACTATTCAGGAAGATGCTCAGGTTTTAGGCACATGCAACATTTTATATCAGGGACTTGAGCATCTGCAGATTTTGGTATCTGAGGGCATGCTGGAAGCAACCCCCCATGGCTACTGGGGATGAAGGATGACTGCATATACATATATAAAATGTAAATGTATGTTATATAAACATTATTCTAAATTAAATGAGTTACTTGTAGCCAGATTTCATATATATGTTTTATATAAACAACACAAATTTTTTAAGAAATATGTTTAAATATACAAAAGTAAAATTATAAATATTTATTATATATCATATTTGTATATAACATACAGTTATGCATAGTATAGAGGATGCTGAAAAAGTGTACGCATTTTAAGAAAGGAAAAATCTAGATTAAAATTGTGATACTCAATATATACCAATAACAAAAGATGATTACAAGTCATGTTGAGCACCTCTTGTAATTGCAGAAGTCCAATGTGACCTGAGTGTTACAGATTTGATACAGCTTTTTTTCCTTTCTTAAAATGTGTATACTTTTGGCTCGGCGCCTGTGGCTCAATTGGCTAAGGCGCCAGCCACGGACACCTAAGGTGGTGGGTTCGAATCCCCAGCCCGGGCCCGCCAAACAACAATGATGGCTGCAACAAAAAAATGGCCGGGCGTTGTGGCGGGCGCCTGTGGTCCCAGCTACTTGGGAGGCGAAGGCAGGAGACTCCCTTGAGCCCAGGAGTTGGAGGTTGCTATGAGCTGTGATGCCATGGCACTCTACCCAGGGGAGATAGCTTGAGGCTCCGTCTCAAAAAAAAAAGATTTATATCTCAAAAAGACAGAAGAACTTAGAAGTTTCTAAGAAATAAAGTAGGTATGTTTCTTTCCTTCTTTTTGCTAAGGACAAGGACTTTTTCTTATGTTTTAGATTCATATTTATACCCCACCCTCTTGTGAGGGTACAGATTCCCAGTCTGGGTACCTGTCCTCAGTGTGGACTATGGAAGGGGACATAGGAGAGGGGAGGTGGAAGGCCAGGTCCTGGTGTGGTGGGTGTTGAGGGGGGTGAGTGCAGCTGTAGAGGGTAGGTTCAGGGAAGGAAGGGCTGACTGGCGCTGGAGAAGCCCCTCCCTCCCTCAAGGCAGCAGTTTACTGATAGCTGTGGGGTCCAGCTATCTGTGGGGCAACAAGCCTTACCTCCTTGCTCTGTTAAAGGGGTAAACTAGACTTGTAAGCCCAGATCCCTATCCTTAGGAGAGACAGTGCCCACCAGCAGGGTGAATAAGACGGGCCTTTAGGCAGTGGCAGCTCCAAGCCCAGCAGGGTGCAGGTGTATGCCCATGTGTTTGTTGGATGCTTTCTCCCTGTCAGCACTGTTCCAGGTGCCGGGGATTTGGTAGCAGACACAAAGAGTTCCTGTCCTTGTGATGGTAGCAAACAGACAAGTAGACATCACAAAGGCAAAGGTGTTAAGGGGAAATGTGAGGGGGAGTTAGGCTTATGACTAAGAAGGTGACATTTAAGCAGGGGGACAGTCAGATAGAGACCTAGGGGCAAAGGGGACAGGCAGGGCAGAGATGCAGGGTGTCCCAGTAGCAGCGTGGCCTTTTCCCTGCCAGGCATGGAGTGGGCCAGTCAGGAGATGCTCAGGAGACTTTGGCATCAGAAACAGAAGATGAGTCCCAGGTCTGTGAACCAGGGCTGGGTTAACTGATGCCCTGGTTAACTCTGTGTGTTCTTGTGGGAGAGGGGTGGCTGTGAGGCTCCCTGGAAGAGTTTGAACACGAAGGGAACTCTCAAAGGGTGGCTCTGCCTCCCAGGTGTCTTCCTGACCACAGCTGGTCCTAGGTGATCTCTGAGGCTCTTGGGTTCTTATGTGTGGTGTCCTGCAGACACAGATGCAGAAGGCGTAGAGTTGGGAGACCTGAGTTTTTGTTCAGCTTTGCCAGTCAGCCACCTCCTTGACTCTGAGCATGTCAGGGATCTCTACAGCCTCAGTTTCTCCTTAGTAAAATGAGAATTCTGTCTACCTGCTCAGTAGGTATGTGTGCAATTAAAAAAGCCCCACATATTTCAAATGAGGCTGTGGCTAGCAAAGTTCTCTGAAGAAGACAGTGCTCCGTGGGATGGGAAGCAGACGGGAAATTCAGTTGTCATTCTTGTCCCACAGGCCATTTTTTTTTTCTTCCCCTCTTACCCACAGATGGCAGGGCAAGGACTTAGCCAACGCTGATGCTGGGGAGGCCTCTAGGGATGGAGAGCTGCCTGGCCAGTGACAGCGCAGGTAAGACGGAAGCTAGAGCAGGTGGGGACCAGCTAGGGTGCCTCCTCTTTGGCCCACATACTGCCCTCAGCCAGTAGCTGGCAAATCCATTATTCGCAGAATTTCAGGGTATCCAGGACTTGGAAGGTCATGTCAAAGAATGGGACAAAGACAACGGCCACAGGAGCTCAAATGACAACAGAGCCCAGCCGGTTAACTTGCCAGGTGAGGGAACACACACACACCATCAGACTTTGTAGGAATTGAGGTGGTTTTTAAGTGCTAGAACAGGGTTTATGATGGTTATACTAATCAAGCATGGAAAACTAGCACTCTGGATAGAACAGTTCATTAAAATAAGCCCTGTGGTTTATCCATCAGGGCAGTGTCTTCACTTTGGTCCATTAAAGCTTCCTGAGGTCATGCTAAGTTCAGGTCTTTATCAGCTAAGCTGCTTAGAACCAGTTGTGATGAAATACCTGCTATAAGTGGAAAATTTCCTGTACAGTCATGTGTTCTGGGCCCAGGGTGGAGCGGTGCCTGGCATCTGTGAGTAGCCCTCCAAAGCCTTGGTGACCCTGTGCCTGGGGCTGCAGACAGGCTCTGAACCCCTCAAGTGGGGCTGTGTCTGAGAGCAGCCCCTCAGCAGAGAGTGACTCAGGTTTCTTTACCCCTCTCTCTCTCTCTTCCCAAGGAGTGCCACATAGGCCCTGGGGCCCTGCCTTATTGCCTCCAGGAGAAGGCTTCCCACCCTCCAGAGGAATCATTCAGTAGACCTCCCTCTGGGATAAAAACCAGGCAAAGAGAAACAGATGTGGGTGTGGCAAGCACACTGTGCTGGGGCTGGGTCCTGACATGGACCCTCCAGGATGCTTGGCCACAGTGCTGGCCCTTCTTCCCCTGAGGAGTTGGGTGGGCTGACAGGAGCTCTCTAGCTTCCCGTGGTGTGGACCTGACAGTACAAGTGGAACCTAGAGGGGCCATGGCCAGCATCTGAGCAGAAGGATCCCTTTCCCCGGATAAACTCACAAGTGGATGCTAATTAGCAGTGAGGTGGTTCTGGTGGATTTGAGACATGGAGTCCACTAGGGCCCTTTTTCCTTCTTCCTCATGGCATCTGAGGCAACCCTGTGATTTTAGGGAAGAGCTGGAAAAGTACTGGCTTAGATTCTGGGGGTACAAAGGCATGTGGAGGACTGGGCTGGCCCCTAATGTGACTTAGGGAATGACTCATTCTGGATGGCCAAATTTTTCAGATAACTGACAGTTCACCTCTTTTAAGGACCTTATAATATTTATTTTGTGTTCTTCATTATGATAAAATATATATAACTTGAAATGTACTATTTTGAATATTTTAAGTATATAATTCAGCACATTAAGTAAATTCACAACGTTGTGTGACTGTCAGTTTCCAGAACTTTTCATCACCCTGGAAACACTGTACTCATTAAGCAATAATCCCCATTTTACTCTTGTGTATTTTATCTGAACCGTTTATAATCTAAAACATTCTTTTCATGTTGACAGAGGAGTAGTAGTGCCATATTTCTGGACTGCATTCAAGACCTGGCCTGTTTTCCTTTGTAGATATCTGGGCCTTGGGGAATGTGCCCAGGGACACCTGAAGTCCCTGCACTTCAAGGGCTCCAGGGATGAGTGCTGGGCTTCACCCCCTCTCAACCTGGTCATTTATATTTGCCTGGATCCCTTTTCTGCTAGAGAGGGCAACCTCCCCAGCCATCAGCTACTTGATGGACTGTAAGGTCACCACCATCCTCAGGTTGGCATGAAGCATCCTGGATCATTTATGAGAGAAAGAGAGAGAGATTTTTTCAAATAAATTTAATCAGACAATTCACATTGTTTTCAACTTGCTTTTTGTTTTCTCTTAAAATGTTTTGGAACTCTTTTAACATCTGCATATATATAATTATTTTCCATACTTTTTTTTTTTTTTTTTTTTTAAAGAGACAGAGTCTCACTTATTGCCCTTGGTAGATTGCCATGGTGTCATAGCTCACAGCAACCTCCAACTCCTGGGCTCAGGCGATTCTCCTTCCTCAGCCTCATGAGTAGCTGGGACTACAGGCATCTGCCACAAAGCCCTGCTATTTTTTGTTGCAGTTTGGCTGGAGCCCTGTTTGAACTCACCACCCTCCATATATGGGGCCGGCCCCCTGCCCACTGAGCCACAGGTGCCGCTCTATTTTCCATACTTTTTAATTGCTGCATAATATTTCATATTATGAAGGGGGTGATAATTTGTTAACTGTTATTCAGTTGGGTATGGGTAATTAGGTTATTTTCCATTGTTTGCTAAGTATAAACAGCACTTCAGTGAATATTCTTGGATGTTGATCTTTACACTTATATGTAAGTATTTCTAACCATGTTTCCCCCCCAAATAAGACACTGTCTTATATTTACTTTTTCTCAAGAAGATACACTAGGGCTTATTTTCAGGGGATGTCTTCCTTTCTGCACCCATCACAAGGTCTTATGGGGTGGGGCTTATATTTAACAAATGCATAGAAATCCTGCTAGGGCTTATTTTTGGGTAGGTCTTATTTTGGGGGAAACATGGTAGGTAAACACCTAGAGTGGAATTGCTGGCTGGAAGGGGCAGAAGGCTGTACACATTTATAATTTTTTTTTTTTTTTTTTGAGATAGAGCCTCAAGCTGTGCTGTGGCATCACAGCTCATAGCAACCGCCAACTCCTGGGCTCAAGCGATTCTCCTGCCTCTGTCTCCTGGGACTACAGGCACCTGCCACAACGGCTGGCTATATTTTTTGGTTGCAGCGGTCACTATTTGGCGGGCCTGGGCTAGATTCAAACCCACCAGCTCAGGTGTATGTGGCTGGTACCTTAGCCACTGGAGCCACAGGTGCCAAGCCCACATTTATAATTTTAATAAATACTGTCAAAATCATCCTCCAGAAAGTCTGGCCCAACTAATGTCCCCAGAATGTTCTCTTCTCATGTATACTTGTTCTGTAATAGTTTCTGGGTGCATTGTGGAATAGGGATGTTATCCAGCTTTTCCACTTTTGCTGGTATGATGGGTATAAAAGATGCTACACTATTATTTTACATTTTGTTCATAATTAATGAGGTTAAGCCTCTTTTTATCATCTCTATAGGAATCCTTAACATAGGGTGGCCATACTATTTTAAATTGTACATGAACTTTGTATATATTCCATATTCTTTCTTTTCTCCCTCTCTCCAGAAATGTTGAATTTTATCATGATTTTTTTATACCTACTGAGATAGTATGAGGTTTTTCACTTTTAATAAGGTAATGTTATGAATTATATTGGGCTGTCTGTGCTTTCCTGGGGAAAATCTCAGCAAGGTCATGACATGTTATTATTTTAATACCATTAAATTTGCCTTGCTCATGTTTGTTTGTGTTTATGTTCAAAGAATGATGAATCCGTAATTTCCTGCCCACCTCTATTCTTGCCTTTTTTTGATATTGGAGTGGTGAGGGCGGTATAGACTTCTTTCCTCCCGCTCACTGTAATGGCTTGTTGGAGCTGGGGATCCCTCTCTTCCACTTAGGTTTTAGTGACACTTGTTTATATAGTTATGTGCCCTCTTACCCATTTTTGAGGTAGAATTGGCTCTCTTCTCAGTCCTTTCTAATTGATTATGTTGTCAGGTTTTCTACCTACTCTTGGGTCAGTTTTATGTTTTCTCACAAAAATCATATTTTATATAGATTTTCAGATTTGTTGATATAAAGCCTATATTTTAATTTTAGATATTTTAGGATATTCAGAATCCTTTCGCATATATGTGTCCATTTATCTGTGATCTGTTTTGGGGGGTTTTTTTTTTTTGTTTGTTTCAGTTTTTGGCCAGGGCTGGGTTTAAACTGGCTACCTCCGGCATACGGGCCCAGCACCCTCTCCCTTTGAGCCATAGCCGCTGCCCTATCTATGATCTGTTTTTATCTTTATTAATACCTTCGGGTTTATTTTGTTGTCTTTGTAATGTTGACTTCTATTGTATAGAGATTTTCTCTCTTCTTTGTTCAAAACTGTTTTATTCCACCTGATTTTTATTGCATGTAAACTTCTTTTGAAATACAACACACATACCAGAAAGATGCACAGATCACAAGCTCTATAAATTCATGTAAGATGAACACTTCCTATCACCAATACCTACATCAGCAGAGAACACAGCCAGAATCTAAGACCCTATTCTGCCTTCCATCCACAGAGCCCTCTGACTCATAGGTTATTTTGCCAGCTTTTGATTTTCATGTAAATGGAATACATAATACGTATTCTTATGTGTCTATAGCAGGTCTTTTCCAGTATAGCTTCTTATGTTCGTGAGCTAGGAAAACAAAGTGCCTCTGTAGACTTCGAGCATGGTATCGAGCCGGTGCAGCTTAGGAGCAGTGTGTGTGAGACTCTATGGATAAACTAGATTGGGTTTAATACAAAGACCAGAAAACACCTATTTTGTGTGCAGAGGCCTTTTTGGTTTCCTTCCTTGTTCTTGGGTTTTCAGAAAAGTGAACAAGGCTGCCTGACAATCCAGGTCCCAGCAGTAAAGTGTTCAGGCATATGGCTATTGCCTTGCAGGGTGGGGTGGGGTGGGGGACTCAGCCACTGCAGAGGCTGCTACAGTGACCTGGAGTTTCGGTCACTTGCCACTGAGAGATGGGCATGCCCTTGCTTAGAAGCTCCTGGCACACTGATCCTTGGAGGAAAAGAATAGTATGTTTTGAAACATGGCCATTTTCCCTTTGCTCTCTCAGTCATAAGATTTCACTGGAGTGGTTTCTGCCCCTATCTCTGCCTCTCCCAGGCCTGATTGAGAAGGCAGGCCAGACCATGCTTGTTAGACCCCATGTTCCTAGTGCCCAAATGTTGCACTAATCTACCCATTCTTGTTTTCCCTCCTTCTTCCTCCACTCCTCAACCTGTCCTTGTATTATTGTCCTTTTTGCTTTTCCAACTCTTTTCTCTTGCCCCTGTTTCTGTTTTCTTCTGTTTTAATATCTTTCCCATTAGGGTTCTCTACATATTTTTAGCTTTTCTCTGCCTTCCACCCCCCTTCCCTTGCTCCCTTCCTTGTCCCCATCCACCCAGCAGAACAGGGAGTGACCTCTTCCCACCCTCTCTCCTGTTTGCCTCCAGCAGGAGATGGGCTGGTGATGAAGATCAAGCAGGAGAAACCAGAGTGGCTGCTGCAGACGCTAGCGCCGCAGGCTGTGCTTTCCGAGAAGGATAAGGAGAACATTTTCCAGCAGTATCGGGCCCTCCCACAATGCCAGACGATGGGGAGGCCTCGAGCTCTCGGGGGACAAGAGGAGGCCGGGGGTACGCGGTGGACCCCTTCCACGGAGCAGAATGGGGGGCTGGCAGGCCGGGCTCCTGGGGCAGCTCCCGGCCCCCTGGGCCCCGCGCTTTCTGTCAGTGAGGGTCACTTTGTGTGCCTGGACTGCGGGAAGCGGTTCAGCTGGTGGTCATCCCTGAAGATCCACCAGCGCACTCACACGGGGGAGAAGCCGTACCTCTGTGGTAAGTGCGGCAAGAGCTTCAGCCAGAAGCCCAACCTGGCGCGCCACCAGCGGCACCACACGGGCGAGCGGCCCTTCTGCTGCCCTGAGTGCGCGAGGCGCTTCAGCCAGAAGCAGCATCTGCTCAAGCACCAGAAGACACACTCCCGGCCCGCCACCCACGCGTGCCCCGAGTGCGAGCGCTGCTTCCGCCACCAGGTGGGCCTCCGCATCCACCAGCGCGCGCACGCTCGGGATCGCCTGGGCGTCCGCACCGGCCTGCACGAGCTGCTCCAGGACGCAGCGGCGCGCCGGGCCTGTCGCCTGCGGTCGGCGCCGCCGCCGCCGCCGCCGCGGGGGCGCCCCGAGTGGGCTTGGCTGGGGCTCTGCCAAGGCTGGTGGGGCCAGACTGGCATCCGGACCGCAGAACCCGGCCCTTCGGGGCTGGGAGAACAGCGTCAGTTCATCTGCAACGAGTGCGGCAAGAGCTTCACCTGGTGGTCGTCGCTGAATATCCACCAGCGCATCCACACAGGAGAGCGGCCCTACGCGTGCCCCGAGTGCGGCCGCCGCTTCAGCCAGAAGCCCAACCTCACGCGGCACCTGCGCAACCACACGGGCGAGCGCCCGCACCCGTGCCTGCACTGCGGCCGCGGCTTCCGCCAGAAGCAGCACCTGCTCAAGCATCTGCGCACGCACCTGCCGGCCGCGCCCGCCGCGCCCTGCCCCAGCCGCGCGGCACTTCGAGCCCACCAGCGCGCGCACGTCGCCGCCGAGCTGCTGCGCCCCGGGTCCTCTGCGCAGTACGGGGTGTCAAGTCCCGACCCGCAGTCTGGGCGGTCCCCGGGCTCAGCCGCAAGGCCGCGCAGCCCCCAGCGGCCAGGAGGAGCCGGCGAAGCGCTGTGGAGTCGAGGGCGCACGAGCCTGGCGGGGGCTGGCGAGCCACGTCAGTTCATCTGCAACGAGTGTGGGAAGAGCTTCTCGTGGTGGTCGGCGCTCACCATCCACCAGCGCATCCACACGGGGGAGCGGCCCTACGCGTGCCCCGAGTGTGGCCGCCGCTTCAGCCAGAAGCCCAACCTCACGCGGCACCGGCGCAACCATACCGGCGAGCGGCCATACCTGTGTGCAGCCTGCGGCCGCGGCTTCCGCCAAAAGCAACACCTGCTCAAGCACCAGCGCGTTCACCGCGGAGGCCTGGCGCCCAGCCCCAAGGAGGAGGCGCTCTAGTGGACTGGGGTTGAGCTGACCCGTGGTGGAGGCAGGGCAAGGTTTGCGGGTGAGCGCATGGGAAATAGGGGTGACCAGGAGTGCTGGCTCTTAGAAACCCCTGCGGTAAAACCAAGAACAGAGTTCCAGAAGCATCCCAAGGGGTGCTGGGTAAAGGTCCTAGGGTGTGTGGAGGGAGGAGGTAATAGCGGCATTCCTCACCCCAGAGCCTGAAGTTGTTGGTGATGGGCTGGGGGCCGTCAGTGTACCTTTTCAGAGGTTAGACCCCAGGCCTCAAGCCTGGAGTAGGGGGAGAGGCAACTGGTAAGAAGTTGCCCAGGTCTGGACTGGTCAGCCATAACACCAGGCTGTCACACTTAGGCTGAAGGATGGCCAGGAAGCCACCCCTGTGGGAGAATCCCAGCAGGCTCACTGACACTAAGGATGAGAGCCAGAGACTGCGGCTAGGGAAGGGCAAGCATGTCCCCAGCACCAAGGCCAGTGCGGGCGCTTAGTGGCCATTCAGTATTTCTGGAGTGGTTGGATGTTCTCCTCCAGCCTGAGTGCCCTGCTGCCCACGGTGCTGGGTATGGCAGGATGACCCCAGAAATGTGTGTGTGGTGTGATGGGCAGGGGTGGGATGGGCTTAGCTGAGGTTTGGTTGCTTGGGAGGGAGCTGGGTGGCAGAGCCAGATGTGCTGCTCCTATTGTGGTCCAGGGTGTGCCCAGAGTGGCTTGGCTGACTTTATGGACTTGGAGCCTTTCAATCTCCGTGTTGCAGAAGAGAAAATGAAGGATTGGATATTCTGTGTGGTCTCATTGTCCTCTCTGAGCCAACCATTGCTAAGGCAAGGGTATGTGTGTGTGCGCTGAAGAATCTATTTGCCTGGGGCCCAGTGCAGGGAGTTTTTTGCCATGAACACAGCTTCTCCCCACCCCCAGTTCTTGCCTGAGGTGGAGAGCAGTTTTCTTTCTTCTCCTTTCCTTCAAGTTAGTTTTATGTGTCCTCCCATATACTGTACTCTGCCTCTTGCCCCCAAGGGGTTACCCCTCATACCCTTCCAAAGAAGGGATGGTTGAGGCCCTGGTCCTGCTGAAGAACCCAGGGTTGCAGCCCAGGCTGTATCTTCCCAGAGGAGGGAGAAGTGGCAGAGGGAAAAGGTGGGTATTGGGGTGCCAAGGTTGGATAGCTGGGAGGTGGGAGGAAGAAAGCGGGGGAACTGCATCTGTCTATCCCCCGAGGGGCCCAGATCCTTTTCTGAACATGAGAAATGCCACCTTCTCCAGAACTGCTGCAGTTTAGTCTGGCTTCTGGTCACTCTTCAGATCTTGTTTAATCCTCCTTATCTGGGAAGCTCTAGTTGTTGTAGCATCACACAAAGACATGAAGGTGCTAGGGAGGATAAGAAGGACCATCCCAACAGTTCACCTGACTGGGGTAGCACTAATTCCTGGTCCAGTTCTTGGACCACAAACCTTGTGGTGTGACATCTCACACTGGGTGAGGTGTGCTGGAGTCATTGCACTCAATGGGGGACTCAACTCTTAGGATCAGCAGAAAACCAAACCAGAAGGGTTTTCCTGGGCGCTATCTCTGCCCCACACCAGCCCTGTGCTGTAATCTCTGGTGCCTGCCTCTGTCCTGGGGCTACTCCCCCAGCCTGCCCTGCATCTCATCAGAACCTACTTTAACCAAAGAGGGGGCTTAGGAGTCATTTGCTTCTTTCCTTTTATCACTTAGCAAATCCTGAAATCAACTTGAGCAAGCCCACCTGCCCCACAAGGACATCCCTGAGTACTATCCTTCATTCCTGGGTTAGCTACTGCCTGCATGGTCCTGCAGAAACTCTGGATATTTAGAATCAGGTGGTTTAGGAGGTAGTGCAGGCAGATACGAGAGCTAGCCCTGCAGTGTGTCTTTATGATAGAATGTGCTATCTTCTTTACGTGTCCTGTGTTTAATGATTAAAATCAATCCGACAGCTGTGTTGGTAGGACTCGGGGTTAAGGAGACCTAATTGCACTTTTTTTCCCCTGTGCAAATCTGTGAGAATGCCTGTTAAGTGACTCCAGGTGACTGGGTCTCCCATAAATGGGTGCTTTGGGTCACAAGGCAGATGGGGTCAAATTCCTCAGAGTGAAGAATTACTGAGGTATATGCTCCATTGACCAGGCCAGGGGACTCCACATCACTGGTTCACTAAACGAGCCTACTGTGTGCTAGACTTTTGGGTGCTCTGACGACTAAGACACAGTCCCTACTTTGTAGGAGCTTTAAGGACCTTCATGGAAAATCATTTTGAGGCTCGGTGCCTGTGGCTCAAGTGGCTAAGGCACCAGCCACATACACCTAAGGTGGCAGGTTCGAATCCAGCCCGGGCCCGCCAAACAACAATGATGGCTGCAACTGAAAAAAAAAAATAGCCAGGCATTGTGGCGGGCACCTGTGGTCCCAGCAACTTGGGAGGTGGAAGCAGGAGACTCTCTTGAGCCCAGGAGTTGGAGGTTGCTGTGAGCTATGCCACGGTAGTCTACCCAGGGGGACAGCTTGAGGCTCTATCTCAAAAAAAAAAAAAAAGAAAATCATTTTGATAACACATGGCTTGGAACCGTCTGTATGGTCAACTCTTAAACAGATTGTTCCCAGGCCCAGTCTCTTAACAAGACTTTCTTTTCTTTTTCTTTCTTTCTTTTTTTTTTTTTTTTGTTGTTGAAGTTTTTGGCCAGGGCTGGGTTTGAACCCACCGCCTCCAGTATATGGGGCCCTACTCCTTGAGTCACAGGTGCTGCCCATTAACAAGGCTTTCTTATTTGTAAACCCATTTAATCTCACCTGAGTCAGTGATTTAGGCAGGGCAGTGACACACAGGGAGGGGGGCTGAGACAGTGTGACTTGTCCACCAGGTCATGTTACAAATTGACAGCAGGTCCCAGGCCTCCTGTTAGTCCAAGCTGCTTCTATTGTCACAATCACAGGTTTCTCTAGTTATGTGGCATCAACTTAATTTTCATTTCCTTTCATTTTAAAATGATAAAACTGGGTCAGGTGCAGCAACTGTGTACAGTGGTTACAGCGCTGGCCACATACACCAAGGCTGGAGGGTTTGACCTTGGCCTGGGCCAGCTAACCAACAACAACAACTGCAACAAAAAAATAGGCGGGCATTGTGACAGGCACCTGTAGTCCCAGCTATTTGGGAGGCTGAGGCAAGAGAATCGCTTAAGCCCAAGAGTTGGAGGTTGCTATGAGCTGTGATACAACGACACTCTACTGAGGGTGACAGCTTGAGAGACTCTGTCTCAAAAAAGATAAAGATAAAACTGGGTCAGAGACTATTTAGAAAGAGGCATTTCATAAAATCAACAAGAAAGCCAAGTATTAAAGGGCTGTGGCATTAAGAAGGTTGAGAACCACTGCTCTAGAGCATGCTGAGATTGTTGGTTGGTGGTTGTATAATGGAACAAAAAGCAACCATGAACAAATCAAGATCTTAGAGGATATATATCCTGTCCATGGCCAGGTAAGTCTTGTCTACGGTGGGGTGTGGCTAAGCTTACAGCAGGCCATGTGGGCTTGGTGGAGTGGGGGCTCCTGGAACTTCTGCACCATCCTTGTGTGCCTTTGTAAGGTACAGCCTGCAGCTAGGAAAAATGACTCCAGTACTCGGGAAACGGTTGTCCTTTGACAAGCAACATGAACTTCAAGCCGGTTGGCAAGGTGGCCCACCTCCTTGGGTAGCTTTAGTGTCCCAGTGCCCAGCCCCAGGACTTGCTGGGCACAGCTGCACAGAGAGGTGGCTGCTGAGCAGACACCAGTGTACTGGCCAAGGGAGAAAGCAGGCCTAACTGGGACTTGGCAGGAGTTGGGGACACATCTGAAACCTGTTTTTTTTTTTTTTAGAGACAGTCTTACTTTAGGGCCATGACATCATAGCTTACAGCAACCTCCAACTCCTAGGCTTAGGCGATTTTCTTGCCTCAGCCTCCTGAATAGTTGGGACTGCAGGTGTCTGCCACAATGCCCAGCTATTTTTTTGTTGCAGTTTGGCTGGGGCTGGGTTTGAACTCACCACCAATATATGGTGCCCTACCCACTGAGCCAGAGGCACTACCCCATCTGAAACCTTTTTTGATTTTTATCAGAGACAGAGTCTAGCTCTTCCACCCAGGCTAGAGTGCAGTGGCATCACCATAGCTCACTGCAATCTCAAACTTTTGGCCATAAGCCACTCTCCTGCCTCAGCCTCCCGAGTTGCTGGGACTATAGGTGCCTGCTACTATGCCCAGCCAATGTTTCTATTTTTAGTAGTGAAGGGGTTTCACTCTTGCTCAGGCTGGTATCTAACTCCTGGCTTCAAGGAATCCTCCTGCCTTGGCCTCCCAGAGTGTTAGATTATAGATGTGAGCCACACTGTCTGGCTCCTTTTACTTTTTAAAACTGGTTTGAGTTTGGTAAAGAATTATCCTTGGCAGGATGAGGAGTGTTAGGGTCAAAAAGAGTATGCTGCCACATATCCCTGCTGCTCCTGGATCAGGGAGGGGCAGTGAAGAGGGAGAAAGGAATGGTACCCCTTAAGTTACCCCTTAGGCTAAAAAGATAGTAGCATCCGTTGGGTTGCTCAGATTTGGAGAGGAAGGTGTCCTAGGCTAGCACTGCCAACAGGATTTATTGTGATGATGATAGTGTTCCATATCTGTGCTGTCCAATACCATAGCCACTGGCCATATGTGGCTATGGAACACTTAAAATGTGGCTGGTATGGCTGAGGAGCTGAATTTTAACCTTTAATTAAATAGTCAACTATGACTCTTGGATAGTACAGCTCTAGGAAAAATGCTGTTCCTATTGACAAGAGGTTAGACATTGTTTTTCCCTCTCCCCTATGTATCTAGAAAGAACCAGATAATTTTGGGATTAAATTTTGGCTTTGCTGACTCAGCACCCATAGCTCAACGAGTAGGGTGCCAGCCACCTACATCAAAGCTGGAGGTTTCCAGCCCTGCCCGGGCCTGCTAAACAAGAATTACAATTGCAACCAAAAAATAGTCTGGAGTTGTGGCAGGCACCTATAGTCCCAGCTACTCGGGAGGCTGAGGCAAGGGAATCGCTTAAACCCAGAGTTTGAGGTTACCGTGAGCTGTGATGCCACAGCACTCTACTGAGGGTGACATAGTGAGACTCTGTCTCAAAAACAACAACAAAAAAACTCCAGGTCCTTAGGCAAGGAACCTGTGTAAAGCATATGGTATAGTGCCTGGCACACAAAAGCACTGAATTAACGGTAGCTATCATAATTTTAATAAACTTGGTGTATGGTTGGTCACAGAGCATCTATGTCTATGGGAAGAGATAGAAAGATTTTCCCTTTTTTTTTTTTTTTTTTTGCAGTTTTTGGCTGGGGCTAGGTTTGAACTCACCACCCCCAGTGTATGGGGCCAGTGCCCTGCTCCTTGAGCCACAGGCACCACCCTCCCATTTGGTTTAATCTCTGCAAAGAATGAACCATCCTGAGGGTTAAGTAGGACTGCCACATGTTTAAAGGTTTGGCTGAATCGATGTCATAGGTCACATTCTGAGTTTTAATCCCAAGAAAAGAGAACATTGGAGCAGATAAGACCTTGCACCCAGATCCTCACCTGTGTCTGTGTGGTGCCTCCTAGTCCTCCAAGTTGTGGTTGGGGCTGAAGCTTTGCCTGCAGCCCTTAATCCCTTACATTGCATTAGCAGACAGGCTGACCTTGGGTCCATCTTTCCTCCACTGCTGCCCTAGCTATCAGATGTAGTTTGCAGACAAGCATTCATCCTTTCATCCAAGACACTGACTGAGGACCTATTATTACAGGCTGGACAGTTGGGATAGAGAGAGGCTAAAAACAGTCCCTGCCCTTTGAAATTCATAACCTGGTGGGGAAAAGTGGGCTAAATTCCAAATTTGAGGTCAACACATGGAGGTATCCAGTCCTGGGGGGACGGGAGGAGCTTGTCAAGTGGGAGGTTGTTGGCCAGTTGCAAGGAGGAAGCCCACAGGAGGAGCCGGAGGATGGCAAAAGCAGCAGACTAGAGCTGCCCAAGGGAGGCCCATGGCTGGTCTGTTTGTCTACCTGGTGTGCACACCGGTAAATATGGTGCAGAGCTCAGCCAACCTGTGTCCTCCTTTTCCCATGCAGGAGCCATGGCCACCTATTTTCTGAGATGCCTTGGCTGTGGGCAGTCCAGGCCTTTGTTAGGGCCCAGGGGCCAGCTGCCACATGGACCTCACAGCAAAGTGATGATCATCATGCCAGTTACTGCTCTTCCTGTAGGAAGAGGCATAGCTGAATTTGCAGGGTATTTCCACATTCTGTTGTGTTCACCACACATGAGAAAGGGATGGGGGTGCCTAGGTGAGATGGGGGTGTATGTATATGAAACTAGAAGAGCAAAGTGACACCTTGACCCTCAGCCTTCCCCACTAAGACAGGGCAAGTTTTAGTGCTGTTATCTGCCTCCAGCCCAGGCCTGCCTATCTGTGGTCTCTCATTTTCTTCCTTTCTATTTTGGCACAGCTTACCTAGAAAATGCTGCTAAAAATATGGGCAACACCCTCAGCTATATTATTGATTTTGCTTTTGAAAGACTTGGGTTTCACTAAATGTCCTCATTTCTTTTGTAGTTTGCAGGAGAGGTGAAAACTGGTCATTCGGGCAAGTAACAGCTTTTGCAACGGGCTGGAGAGCTGGGAGTGGGTTATGTGGGTTGTCACCAGTGATCAGGAGGTCCTGGTGTCAATGCCATGGAAACTCTAAGCTGGGCCCTAAGGTGAACTATCCTGGTGGACTCATTTCTTTTCCCAGTATTTTCTAACTGTTTAGATCAATATCTGAGGCTTAAAAAATACCAGTCTCCTTGGGATGTCTGACTCATAAAGTTCCACATCCCTCAGCAAGGTGCTCCAGGAACTGCCTGGTTAGGGGTAAGGGTAGAGGGAGGTTCTCAGGAGGCTGAAACAGACTGGTCCTCCCAATGAGCTGTGTAAGCAGGCAGGTCCAACCTCCAGGCCTGGGGTGGGGAGCCAGGGCCTGATTTCATTGCCTGGAGGCTCTGCCTGCAATTCAGTTCCCAGCCTTCAAAAGGCTCATGAACAGGATGTCTGCAGGACTTCAGGGGGAACTTCAACCACCCTGAGGCCTATGCCTCCCAAAGCCCACCCTCAGGGATAACTCCACTCCAGGAGCCCCACCTTGGCCTTGGGGAAGCCCTCCACTGATGGAGCTGCAGAGAAAAAGCCTATTTAGTGTTTCTGGAGCGCTTGCAAATTTTCTTTTTAGGTCCCAGTTTATCTGTCAAAGGAGCCCCTTTTTCACTGAGCCCAGGTTATTCCTTCTGATCACTATCATCACAGCCTGTTTGTGTTCCAGGATGGTGTGAGGAATGCAAGCTGAGTCAGGGGACATGGGTTCCCACTTGGACTCTGCCCCTTATTAGCACTGTGGGACGCCATTCTGTGTTTTAATTTTATTTTCCCACCTATAAAATGGGATAATAATACCCACACAGCCTAGACTGCTTGTGGTAATTGGAAGGCTCCCATGAGATCATATACAGGAAAGGGCTTTGTAAAAAGCAGTTTCGTCTGGGTAAAGGGTGTCATTAGCTGCAGCTGGAGACCAATTTGACTCCGCCCTCTGACATGGGCTGCTTGGGCGTCATAAACAGCTCCCTTGGTGGGGCGGCTGTGATGGTGGATGTCTCTTCGACTTGAGTATATGCTGGTCAGCAGGGCCCTCATGTCTTTTCTTCTGTTCCCCCTAGTCATCTAGTGATACAACCCAGGCCACACAGCATGGTGGGTGCTGGCAAAACCGTTCGCCAGGGCAGCTCTGATTCTGCCCCTTTGACTGATGTCACCCATGAAACCCACGCTCAGAAAAGCTCTGCCGGCTAGAGCGCTTGCCCCCTCCTCTCTCTCACTCAGGAAAAGGCGTGGTACTCCTGCACCCGCTTCCTAGTCGCTGGGGGCAGTTTGTAGGCCTGGCCAGGCTATCCCTGCCTTGGGATGAGGGAGAGAAGAGGGATGCTCTAACGGCCGAATTTGGGCCTCGAGGAATTCCAAACGGGGGAATGCCTGGGCAACGGACCGAGAGACTTGGGGTGACCCACCCTGCGGGGAGTTCTGTCCCTGGAACCGGCCCTCGCCTGGCGCCTTCTCCAGCCCGGGCGGGCGCAGCGCTCGTGGTTCTCCTTTTTCCACCAACCAGGTTGTTGGCGAGTTAGACCTCCCAACCTCACGGGGTTGCTGTGCGGCTGCGGCGACGTTGGCGACTGGGGCGCTGCGGAGGAGACAGAGAGACCGGGAGGCGGCGCCATGTGAGTCCCGCGCTGCGCGTGGCTGGGGCCACCACGGGAGGTTACCGTATTTATCGAGGCCAGCGACGGGACCCTTGGGGGCGGGTCACTGCAGGCGCGCTACCGTATTTGCCGGGGGCCGCGCAGGTCGTTTCTGGGAGTAGGAACGCGAGACTAAATTATGTATTTATCCAGGATTACGTCGTTTTTCGGGGGGCGCTGTGGGCGCAAGGGGTGGGTTGCCTTCATCCTTCCCGGAGGAGCTGGGGCTTGCAGCCCGGCGGGGTGGGTTGCGGCAACAGAGAGGAGGCCTACGTGTTTTCATGGGGGGTGGGGTTGCGACGCAGAGTTTACCATATTTCTCCAGGGTTGCTCTGGCCCAGAAGTGGGCAAGGTTGTGCGTGAGGTCGGGTGGGGTGGGGTCAGCTCTTTCGACTAATGCAGCTATTTGATAAGAGCAACGTTTGCAGGAGGTTTGCCATCTTTATGGGGGCGGGGGAGAGGGGCGCGGGAGTGGCCGCGGGAGGGTTACCGTATTTGTGTAGACTCCAGAGGAAAGAGCCGTTGCGGGAGACGGAGAAGCAGGGGCACAGCCTGGTCTGTGAATGTGACACGGGATGGAGGAACTTGAGGAAGAGACAGGGGCCATGTCTTTGGACCTCTCTGCATGTGGGCAGGGTTTTGGTCAGGGTTTTAGCTGGGTAGAGGGGGGAGGCTGCCCACTGACGGGACCAGGTGAGATTGGCCAAGGGTACAGTGGTAGCTGTCTGGGAAAGATTTGTGGTGCCTATTGTGAAAGTGGTACTTTTCCACTTTCCCAAGGTGTCAGTTCCACCTTGGCCTAAGGGTAAGGGAGGACAGAGGAGGTGTCTTTGAGATACCGCTCTGCAGGTAGGTTGATTGAGTCTGAAGTGTGGGGAGACCTTAGGGGAGGTCATGGGAAGAATAAGCAAGCTTCCCAGATGGGAGGAAGGGGGAAGAGAATGGATGAAGCAGGCCTCAGTACCCTGCAGGAGCAGGAGCCCATGTTTTGGGGAGACATGGAGGTAGTGGTGGAGTTAGTAGTGCTCCTTCTTAGAGGAGAAGTGGCCCTTTGGGACAGATGGCTCTTGGATGGCCAGGTGGTGGTCTTTGTGTGTATGTTTGAGGGTATTTACTTCTGGAGCAACTATTGAAAAGAGCTTTCAACAGAGAATCAGGAGACTTAGGGCCTAGTTTGGTCTCACCTTGCTGTGTGACCTTGGGCAGGTATGTTGGCCTCCCTGAGCCTTAGTTTCCCCAGCTGTAAAGTAGGGCTCAGTAACCCTGATTGGCCCCTTTCTTGGGGCTGTTGTGAGGGCAGTGGGAAATAATTTAAGAGGAACACAGTGTCCAGCATGAAGGGAACCGAATCTGGGGATGTTTGCTGAGCACTGTGTTGCTCAGACTTGAGCCAGACTTTTTCTGTGGAGACAACTAAGAGGAATCAAGTGGGGGCCTGCTTGTGGGAGCTTACACCCTGAGTCAGTGACTTGCAAATCTTTGAAACCGCATGCTGCATGTCTCATTTTGATAAACAAAGAACTGCTGCCTTTAATGTTTAGCTGGGGTCACTTTTAAGTTTACAGTGTTTTGTTTTTGTTTCTTGTTTTAAGCTTTGCAAAAATCTTTAGACCACCAGTGAGTTTGGGGTGCACCTCCTTTCCTATCCCCTTACCCACCTCCTTGAGAATCTGTTTGGAGAGATAAGACATATCCAGGTGAAGGATAAGAAAATACCAGAAGTCCCTGGGATATCACCTACCAGCATTTATTCAGTGTCTTGTGCGGCAGATACAGTGCTTGGTGCAGGGATTAAAAGACGGCAGCTCTGTCCTTACGGTGCTGGGGGGCAGGGGAAAGAGGTGGGATGACTGACCCTCATGCAGTGTGATGAGTGAGGGTTACAGGTCATATGGTTTAAGGATGGGCTGGAGGGATCAGGGAGGGCTTCTAGGAAGAGATGGCTCTTGAGAAGGGCCTGGGTAGAGGGCTGTGATTAAAAGGTAGCTGAGAAAAGACAATAGCTTCTAGCAGGGGAACTTTGGCCTAAACACAACTAACTATAGAGAGAGGAATGCTAGAGGTTTTGGGAGGTGAGTGTTCCCAGCCCGGCTGGGGGCTGGCTGACCCTCAGGTGCTCCTAATCCCTTTTTCTGCTTTTGCATCTCCAGGCACTACTAATTGCTGCTGGAATTGCCCATGACCGAGCTGGCATCCTCCGGGGGCGGGTCCCCTGTGGGGGACGGGGAGGAAGGTTTAGGGGACGAAAGAGGCCTGGTCATCCACCATCCTGCAGAGGAGCAGCCCCACCGGTGCCCGCTGTGTGGCCAGACCTTCTCCCAGCAGCCTAGCCTGGTGCGACACCAGAAGGCGCACGCTGGGGCAGGCCGCACGGCTGCCTTCGTGTGTCCCGAGTGCGGCAAGGCCTTCAGCGTCAAGCACAACCTCGAGGTGCACCAGCGCACACACACTGGGGAGCGGCCCTTCCCCTGCCCCGACTGCGGCCGCTGCTTCAGCCTAAAGCAGAACCTGCTCACGCACCAGCGCATCCACAGCGGCGAGAAGCCGCACCAGTGTGCGCAGTGCGGCCGCTGCTTCCGCGAGCCACGCTTCCTGCTCAACCACCAGCGTACCCACGCGCGCATGCCCACGCCGCACCCGCGCCGTCCTGGCGTCTTTGGGGAGAGGCGGCCCTACTTCTGCCCCCGCTGCGGCAAGAGCTTCGCACGCGAGGGCTCGCTCAAGACCCATCAGCGCAGCCACGGCCACGGGCCCGAGAGCCAGGCGGCCCACGTAGGCCGCGTGCTATGATGCACTTGGGGCCCGCGGCAGACGGCTACTTCCTGCCACGCAGATGCCTCCCAGACACCTGGGGATGGCACTGGGCTACAGCCCCCACTCCGGATGGGATCCTGGGAGCGGGAGAGGGCTGGCTTGGGGTGTTGAAGGTGTGGGCCACCAGGCTCAGGCCGCCCCCTTCCGTTCCTTCCTCAGAACCCTCCAAGTGGCTGTATGTGGCTACTTTGGTCCCCTGCCTTGGTTTTCCTCCTTGGGCTCATCCGGCCTAGAGCAGGTGAGACCTGTGGGTCTGGCCAGGGCCACTCTCAGGCTTGGGGGGTGTTGATTCTTGATGTCAGTTGAGGGTGGTAGGGCTGGTGGGGCTACTGGTGCTACCGGTGGTAGGCTTACCAGATCTTCATTCCCTGAATGTCAGAGTTGAAGCAGCTCAGAGAGGGCCATCTCCCATGTTCCCCAGACCCAGCCTCAGCATCCTGGCCTCCTTGCTCTTACATATACTCTCTGGTGTCCTTGAGAAGTCATTTCACTTCATGTCTCAGTTTGTTCATCTGTAAGTTGGGACTATCCCTGAGGGACTCCTCTCTGGGACACTGAGGATTGTTAATTGCTGCAACAAGATACAGTGAGGTTACTGGTTTACAGAGCTTTAGTTCAGCGCCTCTAGGTGCCACACTGTGCTGCATCAGGCTCTCCAGAGGAGGCATGGACGAGGACCACAGGTCCTGCCCCTCAGTGGTCACACTCCACATGACTAGTGCCCATGCAGGGTGATTCAGGGTGTGGTCAGGCACCACCTTGTGCTCTGGAACAAGAGTGAGGAAGGTTGGTTTCCCACATTCCCTTGGGGAGTTTGATGGTTTTGAACCAGGTGATGGGTACAAGTAGAATTACTGTAGGAAGAAAATGTGTATGGAAGGATGTTTTCTGGTGAGGGTCTGTCAGTGGAGGCTGGAATTGGCCTCATAGAGGATTTTGGGGTAAGGAGAGGCTGCCTGAGATTTTTACTGAGAAGAGCATATGACCTCAGTGCTGGACTTTGTTTTAGAATCTGGATGGCTGGACCAGAGGCCCTGGGGTGACAGATGTAAGGGGGGGAGAGCTAGAGCCTCGGGGTCTTGGGGTCATCTGGCCAAGAGAACATGAGACCCCAGCCCAGAGGCTTGAGCAAGGTCATGCAGTGAGAAAGGGGAGAGCTAGAACTTGCCCCTGAACTTTGGCTTAATAAAGCTCGAGCTCTGAGGTGCACATTCTGCAGCTATCTGGGAGATGACGGATGGCTTGCCGGTGCTTGCCTCAGGTTGCAGTACTTTGTGGTACAGTTGATGGAAGCGGGTAGAAGCCTGGGCTTTGTCATGGATTCTATATCCTGAAACCCTTTAGCTCCGCTGATAAAAAAGGGAAAATGGTGCTGGATTTCTGAATAGGCTTGGGGTCTGTGCTTTACGAGCCTGGCAGAGGTGACAGTGCAAGTGTGGATGTGGTTTGGGAGGAAGGAAGTTGGGGCTTCAAAAGGACTTGCACTGCCAGAGGTCTGTTCTGCATGCAGTCCCCTCCCCCCGTCCCTCTGCCCTTGCTTGGTGCTATATGGCTCATCTGAGATTGGCTGTGCCTTGCCACCCCCAGGTGGCAATTGGACTAATTCTTGGTGGCAGAGATTAAGAGGCTAAATAGGGACTGGGGACATCTGGAGCCAGTCACCAAAATGCCCTAAGCCCATGATATCTCATCTGTTATATGACTCATAATCCTTGCAGTGCTTGATAGGGGCCAAGAGAACTCGCTGAAAGCTCTGGACAGGTCAACACAGGCTGACTGATTGCTCCCTCCAAGTCCCAGAGGGGTAGCTGGGCAGAGCCATGTCATGGCCTCAGACCTGACCCTGATCTCTTCTTTGTTTCTGTGAACAGATGCAGAGTGGGAAGGATCTTATGACTCAGAAGGTGCAGGGCACATCTCGGCACAAAGACCCAGGGGTGTCATGGGGAGCTGGCTGGCACCATACCCTGGCATGAGGACACATCCCTAAGCAGACCTGCCTTCAGAAGTACCCTGCAGTGACCTGTGGAAGTGACAGGATGGAGCCTGGAATTGGAGGCAGATTCTAAGCCTGGTGGACAAACTTGCCAGCCTGGTGGGAGTCATAGCTAGGGAAGACCTTGTTCTGGCTGCCTGGCCATGGGTCTCAGTTATCTTTGGTGGCATGGATGATGCCAGTATGGAGAGCTGGCTTCTCTGCTCCCACCTGCCCACCACTTGGCTGAAGTTCAGAGACTGGAACTGAAGTAACATAGCAAGTCAGTGGCAGTCGTGGCTCTAAAGGCAAAACTTTGTCTCAGATGTAAATGATACCTAGTCTTTGTTTTCCTTTCTGAGTGGTGGTTCTTAACACTTTGGTTCATGAAGTCTTTTGGAAATCTGATGCTTATGGAGCTGCCCCCCAGGAAAACAGATACGCTCATGTAGACTCAGAAATCTCAAGCAATTTCAGGAGCCCTTGGACTCCCTGGATGAAACCTGTCCTCTGACTCCAGGCTTAGAACCTCAGCCCTGGGGGCTTCCCCTGCCGGTGTTTCCTTCCCTGCCACTCACAGAGCCCTAAGTTGTGGCCACTGTACAAGTCATGTCCCTCTTCTCCTGCCTGGCCTCCTTCTCTTGTCCAGGAGCAATTAATTCTAAGGAGGGGGCCATTTTAGCCAGTCCCTTCTCCCAGACCTAAGAAATGACAAATTAGGGTCTGGACCCTAATCTTCCCCAGAGGCTGGTGAAGGTTCCTTTGTGCTGGGTTCACTCTTCTGGTTTTGTGTTTCATCTTCTCCTTAACTGGCTGCTGGTTTTCACAGAGGAGTCCTTCACTCAGTCTGGGCTCTGATTTCTCTGTGAGGTCCCAAGGGGAGCGGGACTGCCATGTATGCTGCTGGGGCTGAGAGTGTGGTTCGAGTTTGCCCCAGGGAGAAGGAACCCTGCTTCCTCCAACCAAGCCCAGACAGCAGTGCCTCCTGTCCTAGCTGGTGTTCAGCCCATGTGGAGCACTGTAGGGGAGGAGGATAAGAGCCTTGCTCTAGGTGCCGTGGCTCTGGGCAGCGGGTTGGCCTAGCGCCGGAGCTTTCCGTGTGCTCCCTGCATGTAGCAGAGTGAATGGAGTGGGCTGGGGCCAGGCTGGCAGTAGGGCAGGGGGCTCCTCCCAACTTTACATCTGAGCAGTCAGCCTGGAGCCTACAGGTGCTCAACTGCTGCCCTAGCATGAATGGCCATGAGAAGAGGTGAGACCAGCAGGGGCCGGGATGGGTTTTAGTCAGGACGTCAATGCCTGCCTGCCCTAGGGTGTTGCTTGTCCTATCTTCAGTGCAGTTTGGCCCATATGCTCTGGGGCTATCAGGAAGAGAAGGCACTCTGTGCCCTAGGGGCTACTGCTCTTGGAAACCTTGGCTAACCTAGAGGAAACCTCAGCAACACACCTCTCCTCTGCTAACTGTCCAGCCTGTGTCATCCCTGCCTGTGATTGTGCTGTGTGCTCTTTCCTACCTCTGTTTCTGCCCCTGTATTGTTCCAAAATGTCCCCTTTTCTCTCCACCATGCTTAGCCCTCTTTCCCTCTCCACATAGTGTTAACATACCATCTCCCCCCCCCCCCCCGAGTATGTGTTACGTTATCTTATGCTCCAGTTTCCTCTGTGTGTGTGTGTCTGTCTGTCTGTCTTGATTCCCAACTAGACTGTGAGCTCCATGAGGGCAAGGGACTGTCATGTCTTCTTGAACCCCAACTGGGTCTAGCACAGGGCTGGGTTCATAACTCTCAGGAAACACTTGTCGACTGACTAATGGGTCAAGTGCTAGAGGTTGTGGGTAGCCGGTCCTGGGAGGTGTGCAAGGGGAGAGGAGATGTGAGGTAACTAGTGGGTACATTTAACAGCTGTGGCTGGCTCCCCTGGGTCAATACTGGGCATCAGAGGCCTCAGGTCTTTCCCTACTTGGGGCAGTGGGAGCTAGAGGGACCTCCTCACATGGCCATGAAGATGCACATAAGTGGTGGCCCAGGCTGGGTATTTCTGTAGGTTGCTGACACCTGCCAGAGGTAACTGAGTGGGATAAATGTTCTCTCGACATCAGCTGGTGTACAGAGTGGTTATTTGGGGTTAATAGGTTAGTGAGCAGCCAGGTGGAGGGCCTCTGCCTCTGCCTCCAGCAACTGTGGGGGAGTTATGTTTTGGGGGAACATGGTGGCCAAAGATGGATCCGAGGAGCAGGTATTGAGATCCCTCAAATCACATTGTAGCCCCCACTGTGGCTCTCCCCTAGACCTGCTGTAAGCTTCGGGTAAGTCCCACCAGGCCTGGAGAGTGCTCCAGCCAAGAGACTAGGCTGCAAGGGGATTGGGGGGATTGCTGCAGTGGGAGGTGTCTCCTCTGTGACTCAGGGAAAGTCACAGTTCCTGTCCCCCTTCCTTCTGGAGTTGGATTCAAATAAGCATATGCATAAATGACGCAAGCACAAAGCTCAACACTTATGAGGCTTCCCTATTCTTGTCCTCGCATGGCAGAACCTAACAGCACCTTTTTCATAGCCTCCATCTTCCCTGGCAGAACAGTGGCATGCCAAGCCTGCCACCCTGCAGGTGGGACAGTTGTGTAAGGGGAGGATGGAGTTACAGCACCTCCGTCCTGTAACTGACTCTGACTTGAGTCTGCACTCACAGCCTCTGTCAGCAAGGAGGGTCCTGCATGCAGAGAGCTCTGGCTTCACTAGGGGCAGGGAAATGCTGGGGAGCAAATTAGGGCTCTTATGTTCAAATGGGCTTACACTAAACAGGGAAAACCATTGGCTTGTGTAACTATGAGGTGTAAGGGTCCAGCCCCGCTGCTCTGCCCTCTTCAGCACGTGTGGTGGGAGGAAGCAGGCAGTAGCTCACGCTTGGGATCCTTCCTCTAACAGTTCTAGATGGTGGCAGGCCTGAGTCCCATTGGCCTGAATTGGGCCTGTGCCCATTCCTGGACCCGTCACAGTGGTCAGAAGAGAGCAGGGTCCTGCATGGTCTGGTCACTTGCCTATCACAGAGGGGCTCAGCTCCACACAGAATCTATGGTCTGACTGTGTCCAGAGGAAGGGTGGGTGGAGATGGGTGGATGGATTCTAGGTGGTAGAATGGAGGCCATGAGGGGTCTCTGGACCAATAGTGTTGGTGTCACCTGGGAGCTTGTATTAACACAAGATCCCTGGCCCCACTCCAGACTCCAATCAGAAACTGCATTTCATTAGGACCCCAGGCCATCCTTCCGTGCCATGGCTTCCCTGCCTCTCCTGCCTCTCTTTGGACTCAGGCATTTCACTGGCCCTGCACCTAAAGGGAAGAGAATGAAGTGGGTTTCCTCTTAGGCAAGTTGGTGGGGTATATGGACAAAGGACTGCTATCTTTACTGAGGTCTGGAGACTAGCCACAGTCTCATTCCCCATGCTGCCCCTGGAAGTGCAATACACATCAGCTGGGCCCACCCTGATCCAGACTGCCCACTTGGCCTGTGGGAACTTACTGGAGTACAGAACACAGCACAGGCAGGAAAGGCTAAGAAAAGGGCCAGTCCTGGACTCAAAAGCAGGTGGCGCACCCTGAGGGCCCCTCTACTATGTGCTGCCTCAGCTCGGTGGTTGATTCTTGTCTCCACCCTCCTATGGCCACCTTCAAAACAGCCCAGCTTCACTGTCCTCATACTGCCAAGTGTCTACCATGGGTGCCCTTGGTGTCCTGCCCCACTCCTTTCCAGTTGTTGAGTGTTGGCTGCAGTGGCTCATAGCTGCCTTTCCTGGGATCTACCCCACCCCACCCCCACTCATGAAGGACTGCCAACACCATGGGCAAGGTCTGTAGCACAGCCCTCTGCAGAGCCCTCCCCACCAATTCTCATCCTTCCCAAAGAAGAACCTTCATCTCAGGCTCTTTTAGGACACCCGACCTGAGACAAGGTCTTTGAAGAACACGAGCACAAGGGCCAGGTGTGGTGGCTAATGCCTGTAATCCCAGTGTGTTGGGAGGCTGAGGAGGGAGGATCACTTGAGGTCATGAGTTTGAGACCAGCCTGGGAAACAAAGCAAGACCTTGTCCCTACCAAATAATCATGATGATGATGATAATAATAATGATAAATATAATAAATTAGCCAGCTATGGTGGTGCATGTCCATAGTCTCAGCTACTCAGGAGCACAGGAGTTTGAGGCTGCAGTGAGCTATGATGGCACCACTGCACTCAGCTTGGGTAACAAGAACAAGACCCTATTTCTTTTTTTTTTGAGACAGAGTCTCAAGATGTCACCTTGGGTAGAGTGCCGTGACATCACAGGTCACAGCAACCTCCAACCTCCAATTGGGTTTAAGTGATTCTCTTGCCTCAGCCTCCCAAAGTAGCTGGGACTACAGGTGCCCACCACAATGCCTGGCTATTTTTTGGTTGTAGTTGTCGTTGTTTGGCAGGCCCGGGCTGGATTCGAACCCGCCAGCTCTAGTGTATGTGGCTGACGTCCCAGCTGCTTTAGCTACAGACCCTATTTCTAAAGGAAAAAAAATATCCACTCAAAGAATCCTGTACACAGAGGAGATTGTGACCAGCACCTCTGTCTGGCAGTTCTGGGTTATACTGAGTGCCTATGGGACTTTGGCGAGCAGCTGGTGGGTTAATGGACTGCAGGTGACCATCCTTTGTGAGAGGCAGACCTAAATGCCATGATGACAGCTCCTCATCAGCTGTACAGAAGCCTCTCTCCAAGGGGTAAGAGTCTAATTCACAGGTCAAGGGTTGGGGTCTAATCTGACCACTTGGCTTTGGCCAAGGTCCCTACCATTTTGAGGTGCGGTTTCAGGTCCATGGAATGAATGGGGTAGACTAGCTGGCCTTGGAGGCTTCCCTGACTGCATGTGAGGGGCTCTTATGGGTGGAGGGAAATAAAGACCTATTTAGGCTAGTGATGGGCCATGTCACAGGTAATGTAAAGAAGGCTCCAGTCAGGCTCTACCTCTGGGCCTCACAAAACAGGGGACAGAGGGCCCCCAAACATGTACCTCCTCTGGTCTCACCACCATCCCTGCGACTTAGCCTTTGCTCCTTCCTGTGGCCACCCTATCTCCGTAGCAGATGTGTGGTGAAATGAGACTGGATTTTTTTTTTTTTTTTTCTTTAAGGAGGAGAACTGCAGTTGCCAGCAGTTTCTAGCAGCAGGCACAGAAAGTCACCTTGGAACAGACCTTCTTTGTTTCTGGAAGGCCAACAGACCTTTTTAGTGAAACCAATACAAAACAAATACCTACTGCTATCCTTGAACTAGGGAATCATCTCAAATGCAGATGTTTCAGCCCAGCATGTTAGCTATTCTGATTCACAACAATCATGGTAAAAAAGACTGCTCTAGGGCAGAGCAGCTGGGTCCCTGGGAAGTGGGAAGGATCTGAAATTCTCTCACTGCTGAGGGCCTGAGCTGTGGGGAAACCTGCTAGGGGACAGCAGGGACCCTTCAGGCTGGGTTTAAAGCCTGTGGGTTCAGGAGAAACTTTGTTTACAGGAACAGTGGAAGCTGTCCATGAAGTGGGCAAGGAGGCTCCTGGAGAGGATGACATGATGGACCACAGGGAGTCCTGAGAGGTGGGAGAAGAAGCATTGGCTAATGGACAGAGGGGGCTGCAGCTTCCACTGCACCAGAACTCTCAGAAATTGTGGGTGCCCTTCACAATTTCCTGTGCACGGGAGCCCTTCTGGAACTTACACTTGTGTGGGGGATGTGGGCTCCTGAAGGAATTAGCTTAAGGTGACCAGATTTTAACATTGGTTAAGCGGGAACCATTGATGGGGGAGGGGGTGGTGGTGGTGGTCTTCTTATTTAAAAATTTGGTCTATATGGAGTGACAAAAATTTTCATAGACCCAAAAATAGTATTGTAATATATATATTTTTTATTTCAACATAAGTACAATTTACAAATATAATACATTTAAAAAATTATGTATAGGGCGGGGCCTGTGGCTCAAAGGAGTAGGGTGCCCGGTCCACCTGGGTGACCTTGCCCAGGAAGGGAGTAGGGAGTTTACATTAACCTTTTCATTTTCAAAGGAAGTTACTTTAACCTCTTCATTCCCAAATGGAGTTACATTAACCTTTTCAGCAGCCAAAAACTGCATATTCCCTTCCCGTTGTCCCGCTGTTTCCCGTGCATTCTTTCCAAAAATCTGGACTTTTTAAAAACATCACAGGACACAGGACAAACGTTAAAAATCGGGACTGTCCCGTGGGACGTCTGGTCACCTTAAATTAGCTATACGCAGTTCTGGGGTCTGGAGAGGACACAGGCTTTATGGGAGCATACAAAGAAATGTATTCTGGGCTGGCAAAACAGGACACACTGCTCTTCCTGGTCACTGTTCTTCCACCTCCTATCTGTGCTGGCTCATGGCGTCTGTGGCCTCAGGGCAGATGCTGGTTCTTTCTACCACTGCTGTTGGCTTTGATGGGATTTGGGACATGCTAAAATGTACCCTGGCATCTGAGCAGACAGCAGAAGCAGGAAGGTCACTTTCACTTTCCCCTCATCTCCCCAGTGCAGGTCATCTAAGAATTCTCTGACCTTCCTCTAAAGCAGGTCATAAGACCCTTATTCCAGAAGTGTCTTCCCTATACCCAAATGCAAAGAATGTCACATAGAGACTCCAAGAAGAATCTGAACAAATAGGCTTCGGTAGCACCACCCCCTCGTTTATTAGCGTTTAATCACACTCTTTTGTCCTCCAATCAGCTTTTGCATGACTGTCCATAAAAACTCAAGCTCCCCTCTTTTTTTGGGTCTTTGTTTCTGAAGACACCTGTATCACCTAAAATTTGTATTAAATACATTTGTGTGCTTTTTTCTTGTTGATCTGTCTTTTTTTTTTGCAATTTTTGGCCAGGGCTGGGTTTGAACCTGCCACCTCCGGTACATGGGGCTGGTGCCCTACTCCTTTGAGCCACAGGTACTGCCCTGACCTGTCTTTTGTTATAGGGTCTCAGCCATGAACCTTGTGATGAGTGAGGACATTATTACTTTCCTTCAGCAGCTTCTTTGACACTCCACTCTGAGTGCCCCTGGCCATGTCTGGCCAAGGCAGATTTTGTTGTGACTGTGCACTGTCCTGCTTAGAGCATCTCTTGGGCAGAGTCCTTTCTCCTGGCTCTGCCTGTGTTGCCTGCGAGCCTAGGATGGCTTCCCTGGAGTGGGGCACGTGCCCTAGTCCTGTGGCTGTAGGTAGAGTGACAGAGGCCCAGAGGATAAATCCCAGGAACTAATTTTCCAGGGTAGGATGGCCCCTGTTCTCAGAGAGGGTGCCACTGACAGGCATTTTGGGTTTCCTGACTTATCTACCTACTATTCTGTGGTTTCCTCCTCCTTAGAGTCCCTGCCTTTATTAAGCAAATCTCTCATTTGACAAATTATCCCACATGCTTGTACTCTCTTTTCTATTTTCTTAAGATTTAATTTTTCTTTTTCTTTTTTTTTTCTTTTTTTGAGACAGAGTCTCACTATGTTACCCTCAGTAGAGTGCTGTGGCATCACAACTCACAGCTCAAACTCTTGGGCTTAAGCAATTCTCTTGCCTCAGCCTCCCAAATGGCTGGGACTACAGGCACCTGCCACAATGCCCAGCTGTATTTTTGTTGTTGTTGTAATTGTCATTGTTGTTTGGCAGGCCCTGGGCCAGGTTCCAACCTACTAGCTCTGGTGTATGTGGCTGGTGCCCTAGTTGCTGAGCCACAGGCACCGAGCCTTAATTTTTCATATGTTTATGGCTTGGTCTCCAGTTAATGACAACTTGTATTTGTGTATCATTTTCTGGTTCCCCTTTCACATGTACAAACTCCCTTCGGGCATGGGTGTGATCCTACGGACCTGGGACCTGCAGTGTCTGAGTCTGGGAGGCTCTGAACAGACAGCTTGTATCTGGTTGCATGAAGGCTGATTTCAACTGGATTCATGCTCTGGGCATTGTGCTGGACTTGGAACAACAAACACGACACGTTCTTTCGGAGCTAGTCTTAGTTCCTTATTGCCTCCTCCTGTTCGATCTGTGTTTACAGACGCTCTTCCAAATGCCCGGGGAGTATTATGAAATGGGGCTGTTTTCTTGGCCATCATTGGAACATATTCAAGAAATTTTACCATCTGAGAAATTTAAAAACAGAGCCAGTTAATACAGCAGTCCCTTTTTAGACAAAAGGCCACTCTCAACAAATAACAAATGTCACTGAGAGAACACATTCTGTGAAGATAATGCCATAAAAGTAGAAGTCACCAGCAACTTCTAAAAGCAAATAAAGCTTCTATACAAAATAGCAAATGAGAGGTTGGCGCCTGTGGCTCAACAAGTAGAGCGCTGGCCCCACATACTGGAGGTGGTAAGTTAAAAGCCGGCCCAGCCAAAAACTGCAAAAAAAAAAAAAAAAAAAAAAAAATCCTTAAAAAAATAGCAAATAAAAACTATGCATTCAGGGATTTAAAAACAGACTTATTAGCAGGCATGATAGCACATGCTATAGTGTAAGGCACTTGGGAGGCTGAGGGTAAGGTCAGTCTGTACAACATAGTGAAACACCCATCTTAAAAAAGACAATATCACACTTAATAATTCAGACCAAAGAAGAAATTGTAACAGAAATTATGAAATATTTATGAATGAATATAAAAATACTACATTTAAAAATTTGTGGTATACAACTAAAATATTACAGTAATTAGAGGAAACTTTTAGCTTTTTTTTTTGAGACAGAGCCTCACTGTGTTGCCCTCTGTAGAGTGCTCTAGCAACACAGCTCACAGCAACGTAAAACTCCTGGGCTTAAGGGATCCTCTTGTCTCAGCCTCCTGAGTAGGTGGGACTATAGGCACCCACCATGACACTGGGGGTCTCATATTTTTAAAGATGGGGTCTCTTTTTTTTTTTTGAGACAGAGCCTCAAGCTGTCACCCTGGGTAGAGTGCTGTGGCATCACAACTCATAGCAACCTCCAACTCCTGGGCTCAAGCGAGTCTCCTGCCTCAGCATCCCAAGTAGCTGGGACCACAGGTGCCTGCCACAATGCCTGGCAATTTTTTTTTTTTTTTGGTTGCAGTCATCATTGTTGTTTGGCGGGCCCAGGCTAGATTCGAACCTGCCACCTTAGGTGTATGTGGCTGGCGCCTTAGCCACTTGAGCCACAGGCGCTGAGCCAAGATGGGGTCTCTTGTTCAGGCTGGTCTGGTACACCTGAGCTCAAGCAATCCACAAGACTTGGCCCCCAGAATGCTGCATTACAGGCATGAGCCACTGTGTCTGGCCTGGGAAACTTTCAGCTTTAAATGAACTCATTAGGAAAGAAGACATTTTAAAAATCAAAAATTCAAGAATTCAACTCGAGAAGTTAAAGAACAGGGCATGCCCAAAGAGAGAGAAAAAAAATAATAATAAAGATAAAAATTAGAGATGAGGTGGCTCACACCTGTAATCCTAGTGCTCTGGGAGGCTGAGGTGGGTGGACTGCTTGAGCTCAGGAGTTCCAGACCAGCCTGAGTGAGAGTGAGATCCTGATTTTACTAAAAATAGAAAAACTATCTGGGTATTGTCTTTCCTTCTCATAGATTAAATTTATTTCCTTTTTAAAGTGCAAGTTGTGTGAGATTCTTTGTTTGGTTGACTATGTGGATAGGTAATGGGGAACCTAGAGAAGTTGAATATTATTTGAGGTACTACTGTGCTTGCACAAAATTTCTGTGTTCAGTGCTCTCTGGTGCATATTATGAGAACTAAAGTTGAGTGAGTCGGACTCAGGTAGAGAGGGCTGTTTGATCTAGTGCTCACCTTCACGTTGATATTAGAATGTAAACTTTACCAAGGCAGAGACCACATATGTGTCCAGTTAATACCTGTCAAATGAATTCATGTCTAGAACCACGAGCTTTGTGGAGGGCCCTAAAGAAGTGAGTCAGAGACAAAATGAAGGTTGACGGCTCATCTAGAGGAGACAAGAAAATGAAAGATAATGCAATTAGAAATTCTTTGGTGGTTTCAAGGGGAAATAAGAAGGAAACTATAGAGTAACTTTCCAAAGAGAAGCAGGCAGCCACAAAGCCAGCAAGTTTTTTCATAAAGACCTAAAACATTTTAAAGGCAGTGAAGTGGGGGGATGTCCCAGCTCTACCAGCTGTCTCTGCAGACTGTAGAGGAGAGCAGGCAGTGGGTATTGCACAGTAACAGTGGGAGAAAACTGACAGTGACCAGCTGAAAGGTTGTGATTGCTTTTATCTGTGTCAAATGTTTAAAATATAGAACCTTACTGGGGGAAATTTGAGCACCAATTGGATATTTGTTATTACAGAATTACTCATTTTCTTAGTTATGTTGTGCTTATGTTAATACAAGGATCCTTATCTTTCTTTCTTTCTTTCTTTTTTTTTTGAGATAGAGCCTCAAGTTGTCACCATGGGTAGAGTGTCATGGCACCAACAGCTCACAGCAACCTCAAACTCTTGGGCTTAAGAGATTCTCTTTCTCAACCTCCCATGTAGCTGGGACTATAGGCGCCCACCACAACACCCACCTGTTTTTTTTTTCGGTTGCAGTTGTCATTGTTGTTTAGCTTGCCCAGGTGGAGTTTGAACCGCCAGCCTCAGTGTATGTGACCAGTGCCCTACCCAATGAGCTACAGTGCCACTGATCCTTATCTTTCAGAGATCTGTGCTGAATAAAATGCTATCTGGGATGTGCTTCAAAATAATTTCAGGTATTGGTCAGGGTCAGGATAGAGGTGGAACCACGTGGACTATGTGTTGGTAATTTTGAAGGTGGGTGATGGGTAATCATTACACTTTTCGCTCTGTTGTCATGTATCATGCCATCCTTTCTTCCTTTTGAAACCCCCCTTCCCAATACTGTGCCTAGAAAAGCTAATGTGTCAGGGGAAGAAGAGGAGGTGTTTTGCCTGATTTGAAGTTTCAGTTTTGGGCCATTTCCTTTGGCTCAAGAGATCATGATGGCTAAGGAGGGGGAGGGGCTGATAGGATTTTGAAAGGGGTTCTGCTGTGTACCCAGAGACTAGACCAGGAGAGGTTCAGGCTAAGTTTAATGAACAGGGACTGAGACCTACCTGGGCTGGCATCAGGGCTTGTTTTTATACTGGGCGTCATGGGAGGAAGATTCCACAGGTTGCTGGAAGGCTTTGGTGGGCTAGGGTCTTTTAGGGGAACTCTTGGGTCAAGGCTGGGTAGGTCTTTTGTTCTGGAAAGGAGGTGGGGAAAGGGTTTAGTCCTCTAACAGACCTCTTGCTTATGTATAGGGTGATTTCAAAATGTTCCTTCAAGACTGGAAAGGGCAAGCTAGTTAGATAATTGGTCCAAATTATTTTTGTGATTGATTGATTGAAGGATTAACCCACTTTTCTATATTCACTAGAAAATATGAGATGTTTTCATAGTGCTACTGAATGTATAAAATAGCATCAAAGACCTCTTTGCTATCCATTAGACAGTTGAGTAAGAGCCAACCTTTTTAATAATGAACTCGATTACTTAGAAAAGTAAGTAACTTAGGTTCACAACAAAATTGAGCAAGTTCAAAGAGTTCTCATAGACCCCCTCCCCTCACAAAGGCACAGTCTCTCCCAGAGTGGTGCCTGTGTTTCAACTGACGAACCTGCATTGACGTGTCATCACCCCCCTGAAGTCCACAGTTTACATTATGACTCACTCTTGGTGTTGAATATTCTATGGGTTTAGGCGAATGCATAGTGACAGACATCTACCATGTAGAGAAGATTCACTGCTGGAAAAATCCTCTGTGCTCCACCTGCTCCGCCTTCTCTCCCCCTCATCTTCTGCAACCACTGATGTTTTCACTGTCTCTACAGTTTTGCCTTTTCCAGCATGTCTTAGGAGGAGTGAGACTTATAAGAAATACCTGTAGCTCAATAATGGAAGTCCTTGGTGGAAAGGGCGTGGAGAGAGCACTCCTAACAAGCATGAGAGCTCGTGAGATGAGAGCATTGGTGAATTGGCAGTCTCTACACCTGTGGTGTTGAGAGGGATGAGATCAGCCTTATATTAGGCTGGAGGAGAAGGCCGTCAGTGAGCGTGCACTTTCTTTTTTTTTTTTTTTTGAGACGGAGCCTCAAGCTGTCCCCCTGGGTAGAGTGCCATGGCGTCACAGCTCATAGCAACCTCCAACTCCTGGGCTCAAGCGAGTCTCCTGCCTCCGCCTCCCAAGTAGCTGGGACCACAGGCGCCCGCCACAACGCCCGGCCATTTTTTGGTTGCAGCCATCATTGTTGCTTGGCGCGCCCGGGCTGGGGATTCGAACCCACCACCTTAGGTGTACGTGGCTGGCGCCTTAGCCGATTAAGCCACAGGCGCCGAGCCATATCCCAAGGTTTTAAAAAATTTTTTCTGGCAGAAAATTATATCACTCAGATAAGTGAAGAATGTAAGCCTTTATTTTCATTTTGCATATGATTAAAATCTTTAGATTAAAAGTAATAGTGATAGTCAATATCTTTTCTAGGTCCATACTTTAAATAGAAAGCCTCTAGAACTCTAGCTTCTGTATGACGTTAGCTAATGCTTTCTGATAAATGGTCCTTAGTAGTTTAGGTGATTTGATATTCATTTCCAGTTCTTGATTTTTCTTTTTAAATCAGACCTTGTTGAATTCAGTAGGAGTCTTGGATCAATAATTTAAACAAAAGGATCTCCTGCTTTCACTTTTCCTTCAGTATTTAAGGAGCACCTCCTGTGTGTCAGACTCCATGGGGCAGGGATTTGTTCGCACTTCCCTTTGGCAGGAATTTGTTCGCACTTCCCTTTGGCAGGAATTTCTACTAAGTCCTCCGTGTCCAGAAGAGGGCTAAGTCTCACTTTTCTCACTTCTCTGGATTTATGGGCTCTGTTTCTGCACAGGTGAAGATCTTGAGGGAGAAAAAATGCCAGGGTTGGAAGGACCAAAGTAAGAGGCAAACTAAGAAAGTCAAGCAAGAAAGAGAAAGAGAGGCAGGGGCAACCAGGAGAGACCCTGAAACATAGGAAGGAACCTGCTTCTGCCTCTCACCTCTGGCTTCTTGATTACTCTCAGCTAGGAGGTCCAGGAGAGCTGTTCTCCAGAAGGAATGGCCTTCCGAATGGACCTGGCTTCTCTAGCTGCTTGCGTTCTCCTGGCTACATCTCTCTTTTATGCCTTTCTTGCTGAGAGTATATCTTTTCCTCTCCTCTG
>CAUYQV010055511.1:0-21968 GCA_963574575.1 Galagoides demidoff
GGGATTCCTATAAGGTGAATATTAGTTTTCTTGGAATTATCCGAGAGCTCTCTGAGAGAAAGATCCGTTTTTGCTCTCCATTTCTTTTGATCTTTGCGCCCCTGGGCTTCTTCATAAGCTTTGTCTTCAATGTCAGAGATCCTTTCTTCTGTCTGTTCCACTCTGTTATGGAGGGATTCCACCATATCTTTCAGATCCTTGAGGGCTGAAACCTTTTGTCTCAGTATTTCAAATTCTTTGGTCATTTTATCTTTGAAATCATTGAATTTTTGAGAAATCTTTTGAAAAATTTCTTGAACTTCTAATTCCTTCCTTTCTTCCAGTGTGTTAATCTTATTTGCTATCCACATTCAGAACTCGATTTCTGACATCTCAGCCATCTGTTTATGGATGGTGTCTTCAATTGTATCTACCCCATTTTTCCTTGGGGGAGTTGATCTACTCTGGTTATTTGAGTTGCCAGAGTTTTTCCACTGACTCCACCCCATGCTGAGTTTACCTTTTTTGGAGGTCTTATCAGAACTGTTCAGTTGGTGGCTTCTTCTGGTTGCCCAGAGAGACAGGCAGAGTGTGTCTGTTGTCTTCTCCCAGTTCTTGGGTGCTGGGGCACCCTGGGTGCAGTGGAGCAGCAGCAGCCACATGGGAGTGTGAGTAGCTGGATTAGACCTTGTTTGGCCTGCCGGGGCAACCGGGCAGGCAGGAGACAGGCAGCAGCTGGATCAGTCTTAGTTCGGCCCCGCTGGGGCAACCAGTGGAACTGGGGAACTGTAGCAGCTAGATCAGTCCTAGTTCAGCCCCACTTGAGTAGCCAGGGGATAGGGGAATGGCAGCAGTAGCGCAGGGCACATGAGCGACCAGATCAGTCCTAGTTCAGCCCCGCCAGAGTAGCTGGGTGGGGGGAACAGAGGACTCCTTCACTGTCACCTGCTGGACATTTGCAGCCCTAGCAAGTCAATCTGTGCCCTCCCAGCACAGGAGCCCGGAGCAGGGAACTCCTCCACCTCCACCCATGGGACTCACGTGGCTCTAGCAAACAGTTCTGGGCCCACCCAGAGGGGTAGACTCCTCCACCATCACCTGCAGGGTGCATGTGGCTCTAGCAAGCAGTTCTGGACCCACTCAGCACAGGTGCCTGGAGCGGGGAACTCCTCCCCTGGCCCCCATGGGGTATGCATGTCTCTAGCAAGCTGTTTTGGGTCTGCCTGGAATGGAGGACTCCTCTGCCACTGCCTGCAGGATGCCAATGGCACTACCAAGCAGTTCTGGGCCTGCCCAGAGCAGGAGCCTGGGGCAGGGATCTCCTCTGCCACCCGTGAAGCGTGCCACTCTAGCAAATAGTTCTGGGCCTGCCCCAAGTGGGAGACTCCTCTGCCACTGCCTATGGGGTGTGCGTGGCTCTAGCAAGCAGTTCTGTGCCTGTCCGAGGCAGGGGACTCCTCTGTGGCCACCCACTGCCCACAGGAGGCGTGCAGCTCTAGCAAGCAGTTTTGGGCCCACCCAGAGCCCTGGAGCGGGGATCTCTTCTACTGCCCATGGGGCACGTGGCTCTAGCAAGCAGTTCTAGGCTCTCCCAGAGTGGGGGACTCCTCTGCTGCCACCAGTGGTGGTGCACAAGTCTCTAGCAAGTAGTTCTGTGCCTGCCAGGTGCAGGGGACTCCTCTGTGGCCACCCGCTGCCCATTGGAGGCATACGGCTCTAGCAAGCAGTTCTGGCCCTGCCCAGAGCCCTGGAGCTGGGGTCTCCTCTGCTGCTCATGGGGTGTGCAGCTCTAGCAAGTAGTTCTGGACCCGCCCAAAGATGGGGACTCCTCTGTCACAGCCCGTTGGGCACACAAGGCTCTAGCAAGTAGTTCTGTGGCTTCCCAGACCAGGGGACTTCTCTGTCACCACCCTCTACCCACAGGAGGCGTGCAGCTCTAGCAAACAGTTCTGGGCCCTCCCAGAGTGAGCTACTCCTCCACCGCTGCCTGCGGGGTGCACAAGCCTCTAGCAAGTAGTTCTGTGCCTGCCAGGAGCAGGTGACTCCTCTGCAACCACCCGCCACCCGCAGGAGGCATGCAGCTCTAGCAAGCAGTTCTGGGCCTGCCCAGAGCCCTGGAACCGGGATCTCCTCTGCTGCCTGTGGGGTGTGCAGCTCTAGCAGACAGTTCTGGGCCCTCCCAGAGTGGGGGACTCCTCCACCACTGCCTGTGGGGTGCGCAAGCCTCTAGCAAATAGTTCTGTGCCTGCCAGGAGCAGGGGACTCCTCTGAGGCCACTTGCAGCCCGCAGGACACCTGCGGCTCTAGCAAGCAGTTCTGGGGCCCACTTTGTACCTGTTTTTCTGTTCTTAAATGCTCTTCCTTGGATTTATAGCTTGCCAAACTTCTTTCTGGGCTCAGCTCCCGGTCTTTGGCTTCATAGATTCTGAACCCAACCATTTTTCTTCCTTTGCTCAGGAACCTCTGACCAGGGTTGCTACCAGTCGGCCATCTTCCCAGAATCCCCCTCTCTTCCCTTTTTAAAAAGAGATCTGTTAGATCAATCAGAAACTTGAGCTATGTTGGCCATAATTTTATCTTAGGAATTGCCAAACTACTGGGCAAAAGCACATAAAAAAGTTGTTATGTCTTGGAATAAACAGTAAATTCAGTAGAAGTATTTAGATCCTAATCCAAGCACATCTTAATCTTAAGCAATTATATTCATATATACATTACAGATCAGGAAAAAAAATGACAGCATTTAATATAACCTTAATTATGTGAAAATTATGTACAAATATTAAGAATATGTGTATTATACACAAGCTATATTTAAATCAGGAGGAAGTACATTAGGATGCTGTCACTGCTTCTCTCTGGAAGGTATTTTTAGTATGCTTTTCTATATTCTATCAATTCCCATTATAAATTGTGATACTCTTTAATCAGAAAGTTCCTAAGAGAGAAATCAATAAAGAGTTGCCTTCTTCCCTGTATAATTTGTTGTGGCAAACCAAACGCTTTCTTAATGGAAGACAAAGGCAAACTTTTGAGAGTTCCACTGAGATGGTTCATCACATTAAAGTATGACATGAATTGACCACCCTCTTGTTTCTTTGTGCTGCTCCATTGCCTGGTAGCCCCTTGCTTCCTTTTGTCTCCACAACTTCATTATCACTCCAAAGGGAAAATCTAATATCTTTCTAGACACATTTAGTTTCTCCTTTTGCATTAAGTCTATTTACATTGCACAATAAGAATTGACTTCTCCTACCTTTGTGACCCACTGTAGCATGACCATATATTTGTCACAAACCCCAAACCATCTTTTTCACGTTTCCCAGCATATGTCTATACCTTGAGATTAGAGGCTCTACATGTTTGTTTTCCCCGTACTCAGACTCATATATGCTCTTTGAATATTTGTTGAAGATGGGAAGGGAGGAAAGTGGGAAAAGAAGGAAGAAACCACCAAATAAATATGTGGGAATGTGCAAAGAATGAACACATCTCATGTCAACTGGAAACATTCTTGTGAAATTGTTTGAGGCAGGACTATTATTCCTATTTTGTCCATGCATAAACATACTTGCCCAAATGGCTGAAAAATATTAAAATTAAGGTCATAAGAATAAAATGAATGAATCCATAAATTGAAAAACTAATTTTGCCCTTCTGTGTCAACATAATTACTAGCGTCTACACAGCATTTTTAATTTTTCATAGCCCCTTTCAAATACAGTCTTTTTAAAATCTCATAGGAACCAAATGACCTAAATATCATTATTCTTGGTTAAAGATGAGGAAAGTAAAGTTCAAAATAGTAATGTGACTTGTTTGACAAGTAATATGACAGCTAAAAAATAGCGGTTCATTCTTTAGCAACGTTCATCCCAAATCTCGGTTGTTTAGCACAAAGCAGGCTTATTTCTCATTTGAGTTTTCCATTATATATCAGGAGGAAGGAATCATATATTGTAGACTCCAGTGAACCAGGCTGATGGAAAAGCCACCATCACAAACATGGCTAGTTATTATGCTAGAGCCGTGGTTCTCCACCTGTAGGGGTTGAACAACCCTTTCAATGGGGTTGCCTAAATACATCCTACATATCAGATACTTACATTACGATTCATAACAGTGGCAAAATTATAGTTATGAAGTAGCAATGCAAATAATTTTATGGTTGGGGTCACCACAACATGAGGAACTGTATTAAAGGGTCGCGGCATTAGGAAGGTTGAGAACCACTGTGCTAGAGAGACAGAGACTTCAGAATTTCTCACCAGCAATTACAAATTTGTTCTGCCTCAAAGAGACACAACCCACTTTCACTAACAAATATATTGGCCAGAATTATTCACATGACCCTACTCAACTATAAAAGGGCCAAGAATTAAAATGTCATTCATTCTGAATAGAACTGAAAATATTTTACAATGTCTGTCTACCTCATATCTGCTACTCCTGAGAGAAGTGAAAGTATTCCTCAAGTATTTTCTGAGTACAAAAATAGAAATAAAATACTCTTAGAATTTTAGAACCATGTTAGCCCTTAAAACTCGCACTTGTCACATTATTTTGTAAATCAATTTAATTCCATATTCAGAAATAGGTTCATCTTAAAGCAGATGATTGCGTGCAGTTTAATTTGTGCCTGTTTAGTCCAACTTTATTTATATTTGGGGTTGAGACGTATAAACATTTTCTGATACATTGGAGTCAGACTTTAGATAATAGGTTTTCTTCAAGAGAATTTCCATTAAGGATGAAAGAATGAGTGTGAAAGAAATTGGCCTCTTTCAATATTAAGTTTGTATTTGTATGTCTCCTAACCCAACTAGGATTGTGTATAGGTCCAGGGAGACTAATGGGGCTGTGTGTCATTTGACAGGTCTCTTTTACTAGACTTATTCATGATTTGAAACTCATCCCCCCTGTGGAATACTTTTTACAACTGAACATAACATCCTTCACAAGTGCAGGAGTGTCTGTTATCTCCCCAGCAGTAATACAGTTTCATGTCATCATAGGCCACCAGAAATGCTACCATTGTAAGGCCAAAACCTCTAGTTTAGGAGGCCAGTATCTAGGAAATCCCCACCAGACTAGCAATAATGGTTGTGACAAAAGAAAATCCCAAAGAGCGTCTGGTATGTAGTGAATAGTGGTGGTTGAAATGGACTGATGCCAAGGGCACTGGGAGTTAGCTCTGCTTGAAGCAGACATGATCTTCCTAGAGCAGCATCTTTGTGGAACAGTTGAGTTGAAGCTGGTGGCTATATAATCCTGAATTAGTTAATAAAAATTAATTGACTAATTTCCTTAAAGATGGATTATATATCTACTGAGAACCTATTCCGTGCGAGTCACCGTTCTAAAATTTTTCTAGGTGGAGACATTAGGTAAATGATTACCTTCTCTGCTCTCATGAAGCTAAAATTTAGGAGGATAAGACAAGAAATAAATAAGTACATGAATGAATAAATAATGTAATTTTAGATATTCATACCCAATTTGTGTAAGAAAGGAACTAAGGACGACTTCAAGGGTTTGATGAACAGTTATACTATTTACTGTAGAAGTGTAAGAGTTTCATAAGTCCCACAGTTTTGAGCACATGAATGTTGAGATGCTGACAAGATATTGAAATGTCAATTAGACGGTTGCATATAGGAGTCTGGCACTTGAGGATTACATTGGAGCACAGCAATGATCCCTCCACTGCAACAGGTACTGAATCAGATACAGGAACACTGACAGTGCAGCCTGGACTAAAAATAAAGGCAGGCAACCAGTGTCTTCCTGCACTGATTTGTAGTCCATATATCCCTCCTCTCCACCAACATGTCCTAACATTGGGTACAAGAGATGTACCATAATATGTGTCCCAATGTGATTATTCTCATTGTATAATTTATTTCACAACTCATATTTATTTAATATGTATAGGTTAGTAAAGTTATATTTATGGAGATAGTATGCTATAATAGGAGGTTAATGGATTTGGAGCCAAAGTGTGGTGATTCTCCTTCAGTGAAGAAATTATTATTGCTTCAACTGCCGGGAGGCCTATTGGCAAATAACCTTCAGCTGTCCAGCATCTTCAGGGATTTCCCAAGGTCATGCCCCTTCCCAGGGTGGCCAACATCCAGTGACTAATCTATGTGGGTATATTTACGCCCAGGATTAAAAGCCCAGCTTGAGATCACTCTGTAGGGAATTCTGCAGGGTCCACCAGGTAGGGCTAGCAGTGATTAGCCCTGCAGCTCAGCTCAGCTTCTTCTCAATCCTGCTGCTATCCTCTCTTTCATAAATGTGATGCCAAGGGCACTCCTTTATAAACACCCCGCATGTCATACTCCATCTTGGCACCTGCTATCTGAATAACCCAACTTGCAACACAAACACTAAAGTTATTTCTGTTTCACTATTTACTACCTAAATATACTTGTGGTTGTTTGACAACATATTGGCACAATGATTTTTAGAAAGGGTGGGCCTTCATTACTGTTTTAATGAACAAAGGAATATGGTTATATATGACTTCTTGGTAAAGACCATGAGACTTCCACTGGTCCTCCTTGGGATATTCATTTTGGGAGCCTTTTGCTGCCACGTATGAAGCCCAGCTACTCTGAAGTTGCTATGTAGAGAGACCATGGTGGAGGAGATGACAGAGTTTGCCATGTCTAGGAAACCTCAACTGTTCTAGCCCCCAGAGTTTGAACCATGTCAGACCAGCCACCAAACATATGAATGAAACCTTTTGAGATATCAGTAACTTCAGCACCAGTCATCATGTGACTGAATCTGCACAAGAGACCCTAAGCAAGGATGAACTATCTGAGCCCAAGCAACTCCCAGATGAGTAAAAAAAGATGTGTTATTGTTTCAAGCCATTGGTTTAGGTTAGCTTGTTCACAGCTATAAATAACTGCAATAATAATGAAGTTATTTTAATTTTCTAAGTCTCAATTTCTCTACCCATGATATGGGAATAATTTTATTTAAACCTTCTGAACCTATAGCACTGAAATGTTTTGGAAAGAACATTAATAAAATATGTAAACTTGCTTTATAAGCTATAATAGGCATTAATTAGAGGTACAAATTATTATAATTATAGCTATAAATCCTCATTAACTGGAACAGAGTGTACAGAATACCAAAAAGCGTGGTTCCTATCTCAAGGAGCAATGATATTAGCTCCCAGCTTATATAATTGCTTATCCGAACCATAAAAATAAAAATAGAGGAGTCTAGAATGGAAAGTAGGAAGTGAAAATTAAAAAGCATTAAATATCTCAATTTAAAAATAATAATGTAATATTTGTTTTTCTTTATCTACCCGTTCTATACAGTTAAGATCAAAAGGGTATTTCAAACACACAGGGTGCCAAAAATACGTATACACATTTTAAAGGAAAATCTATATTCGTGCCTGTTAGCTGGTGACACTAGCATTCATTTCATTAACATGATCTTTTGAGCAAACATCAGATTACACATGCTACCATAGTTCAACTTTGAAAAGTAATACAAAGACAACATCACACTTAAAGTGTGTGTGTGTATATATATATTTGGCAGCCCCTCCCCAATACATTTGCAGAGGATATAACTTTGTCCTCTTCTACCTCCAAGGGTCAAAAGTTAGCACTTAACATTTCCCTCTTTTACACTCACCAAATATTTCCTCTACTCCCCTCCTCTTTTTTGTTCACATGTATATTTTGAACACCTGTATCTTCAACTACATATGAACATCTTTTAAAAAACAGTTCAAGAATTCATCATAGTTGTGCCCTAACATAAACCTTTATTGTATTTTGTAAATAGAAGTTACTTATTACACCTTTATAAAACAAACTCCAAATAGGGCAAATGTGATTTAAAGGATACTTAAAGGTCAACAAATACTTATTACTAAGCTCCTTTTCATTGAAAATTAAGAAAATTAAGAATACCTGTTTAACCTTTTCTTTTTTTTTCATTAAAAAATTAAAATTTCCTCTTAGTCTTTATTAGTGTGACCTGCTAAATACTCCAGTTTCCCACCCATCCACCCACTCCTGCCCTTCCAGGTACATTTTTTTATTGCACATGTGGAGCTTCTTGTTATAAACAATTGTGGTGACATATGCGTGTATAATGAGTATACTTCAGGTGGAACATAGTTATGGTTCTAACACTTCCACAGTTCTCATTTCCTCTGGCAGTCTTTTGCAAGATTCTAGGTAGTAGCTGGATCCCATTAGCCTGTCTTCCTTAGTGATGGTAAGTAGAAATACCTTTTTCCTCTTCTGATCTGACCTGAAATGGTCATGTAGTATCAACAAAAATAAATTGCTGCTTCTATTTAAGCCTTTGAGATTTAGAGGTGTTTTTGATTCTACATCATAACTTCCTGATATAGCCTTACTGATACACTATACACTTTAATGATCAAAACTGACTGATGAGTTTGGCAAAAAGTTCAGGGTAGAAGAGGAATAACAGCTCAGGTACAATTCCAATTCTTTGTCAGTGGAGTCCAAATCAGCTTAGTAATTCAGCATTTAACTTGAAATGCCAAATTGTTACCATAGAGACCACAAGCCAGCACTTTTAATGACTGAGTCATATACACCTTTAGGCTTTCCAAGCTCTAGGTTAAATTCTGTTAAAAGAGCCTAACCATGTCTCCAGCTATATCTGGAGTTGTCTTAGGTGAGTTCCTCAGAGAAAAGACTCTGAGACAGAGATTTTTATGCACAGTTTGTGAGTGCTATCCAGGACACTTGTGACTTGTGAAGAAAACATGTTGGCCGGGAGATGCTGAATTGAGATGTGGTCAGCACAAAGGCTTCAGCCAATGGTATGAGGATCTTTTAGATGATCCTTGATCGCTGAAGTGATTGAAGCAAAGGGCTTGGGCTTTTGTGTCCCTGTATCAGCTAGTCATCGGATATGGGTGACTACAGGGGAGGAGTATAACTGTCAGCCAGGCAGCTTCCTTAAGTGGAGGCTGATACCCAAAAGGGACTCAGTGCTCAGTAAGCAACACCTTTGTCAGCTTGAGAAATTCATAGCATCCCCTAGAAAGGTCCCATATTTCTAATCAAATCATTGGCAACCTGCAACCAGGTTATCACCTGTTGAAACCATTGCTTCAGTTTGTGTCTATCTGATCTGTCCACCTGGACTGTTGCTTGTTTCCCTGGTTTCTATTAAATATATATATATATAAAATACTATTAATATTATTTAATATTAAATAATATTAATATTAAATATATATTAAATATATATAAATAAATATATATATAAACCTAATCTAGGAAAATTCTCCCAAGAAATCTCTCCTGATTGTGTTCCCAATGTTTTTTCCTTCTTGTGAACATTGGCACTCTACACCAATTCTGTTTTATAAGGGTTTTTTGTGTGTACATACAGAAAAGGCCCTCTAAGTGGATGACTATGGGCTGCTCCTCAAAGCTGAGGAAGAGGAAAACTAAGATAAAAAACCATAGAAGTGAGAAGAATAACTTGAGGGACTCAGCAGTGCCCTGGGTCGCATAACATTAAGCCCGTGAGTGCCAAGTATCTTGTAATATGATGTCTCCTAAGTCAGACACTTCCCTCTGTCACCATATTGTATGGCTCATTTCCCCTTACTATTCCTAAAGCTTTCGTGAAGAATTATAGAAAAGCTCCCTTCTTGAGCTGATCTTCCTTCAGATCATTTCAATCCCTTCTCTGACTTGATCCCCATTCAGTTTGCATTTTGGTCCTGGTGTTAATTATCAAGGGATTTGGCCAAGGGAGAGGGAAATATTAGAGAGTAATGGTCTTGGCTATCAGGTCTCACTGTCCCTTTCCTAGTAGAAATCCTTCCTACCGAATCAACCTTTGATTATTGGTTTTAAGTTTCATTTTATGGGGAAGCAATGTTTTCATACTTTTAATTTTAATTATGTGCACACAAATTTCATTTCCTAATTAGACCTTAGGTTACTTGAGATAAAGAGAGTAAATTTAGAGAAATCACTAGAATCTTTAATTTCCCCATGTAAAAAATGAATGGCTATAATTCTTCAAGGGCTCTTTCATCTGAAGAATTTACTAACTTTATGTGACTTAGACAAAAATGATAAGATATCACAATTCTAGAAAGGTCGAGAATATTTTATCTCCGGTTTTCATATCAGATTGCTGGCAGGTACGCCATCTATATTTCTTTGTCACTGTCAGGCAAAAAATAACTGCCCTGGAACAGAGGGCAGTAATAACACAAAGGAAGTTTTAAAAAGGATATTTCATAACAGCCATCATCAGAAAACTCAGGGGCAATTTGACTTAAAGCAGCTTGAAATTTTAAAAGAAAAACAAAAAACTGCAAATTGTTTTCTCATTTGCTGTTTCCTCTTTAAACAAGCACACTTCATCTCTCCAAAAATTTACCCCTAAAAAGACGACACATTGCACAGCTTGACCTGTAATTTTAAATCACAAATTTAAATTAAGCTTCCAGTTAGAATGTATCTTCTTCATAAATCTGCTATAAATCCCCTGGTGTTCTGTTAAATTCCCTTATCCTCTTAAACAGCATGGCCCCAGCTTTATTTTCCCTAAACATAAAATGCTGAATTATAGCTTATTTATGAGTTTCATGAATAAGACTAATTTGACTGCAACTTGCAGAGAAATTCTCACCAGGTTATTATACTCCTAGATCCCATTAACTAATAAAAAAAATACACAAAATAAATATTACTCCAAATTCATCATCCATGCAAAACTGCAGGCAAGCTTTCTTTGGGTAAAGAAGATGCCACCAACTAGCACTACCGAGAATAGTTCCTCCTGTTGCCCCTGGTCAGCACTGCTATGCTAAATCCCATCTACTTTCTATCAACATTTACAAATCTACCTTCTAGCCTGTTACAGCATTTATTCCTACACGACATTGCTATTTCATTAAGAATTCACTCTCTATGGGTGGTATCTAAATTGGTTCAGATTTTAAGTTCTTGACCTAAATCTGGATACCACAAGACACTCAAACTTGACTGAGAATGTCCAAGCATTTTGTGGGCTTGGACACTTATGGAAAGGACAATTACATGAGTCATTAAGTCTGATAGCTCCTTCTGGGGTGATGTAAAATTGTTACAAAAAGTTATGCTTTAAAATCAATAAGAATAATCCACTATAATATGAGCTCTGTTCAGCAGAAATTTTTGTCGTACTGTTCACTGACATTGGGAGCACTCAATTATATGTTAAATATCAAATTCATTCCAGCTCTATGATCAAAACCTAGTTCCCAGATCTGGCTTCTTTACCTATAAAAAGTATGTAACAGCAACAGAATTATATTATATGAAGTAATGTAAGGTGCCAGAACTTGATACAGTACAAGTACAAATGAATATTTTAAACAACAAAATTATTTTTAATAATAATGATCATAAATAACTCAAGCTAAGTCAAAAGATTATTTTAAATACTTAAAGCACAACAATGGGGAAAACTGTTGCTTAGAAGTTGAAAATAGTGTGAAAACCCCACACTGTACCCCAGAAGTGCATTAATGTACATAGTTATCATTCAATAAAAAAAAAAGTTGAAAATATTATTAAACATTGGGGCACAAAAAGCCTTTGTTTTTGTAAAATCATCTGACTACTCAAGTTTATACAAATGTAGAATAATAGTTCTCTGTTGTCATAGAAATATATTAGATATGTAGCAGCAAAGAGATAAAATGCTTTGCTTTAGGTTGTACCATATTGAAATTAATGTAGGCATTTATTTATTTTTAAAGTACTCTTCTTCTGTATTTCTTGACCATACAATGCCTATATTTAATTGCTTGTCCTTATGAAAGTGTATGAGTCTTTTTCCCAAGCAGCTGCCCATAGGATATTGGGTGAGGATACCTAGAAATGGCAGAGAAAACTTGGAGACACAGTAAGTTTAGATTGCTGTATCCTTGCCTGAACTGTGCTGGGAATGTACCATAAATGCCGGTATTTTTAAGAAAAAATTGCTCTCACTCTAAGGAATACATTAATGCTGTACTAACATGGTCTAAATACCCTTAGGAACCAAAAGGCCAAACCACACCTTGGTGGGTAGGGATTGGGTAAGAGACAGAGTATAAGGGTGTAGACCCAAAACTAATAAACAGAGGTCTGTGAACCTCCCACATCCCATATACCCATAATGGGATAGAGGTGGGGTGAAAGTTGATGTTTGGAAATAAGCCTGGAATGAGAAAAGGAAGGGAGATAGTGATCAAGGTAATTCTTAAGTTTCTATGCAAGTTAATGTTTGATGGAATATGCAAGTAACTACTTAGGAATTTAAATATAGGTAAAAATAACAACAAAATAACCAAGAAACTTTCATCTGAAAAATGTGGGAAACAGAATGTCATGTAGTTGCTTATCCATTCGGTTGACATTTGTGGAGCACAACTCTGGTCAGGAACTTGGCTGGATGCTCGGTTAACAGACACTGTGACTAAAAGGCAAGACCACTGACATTAAGTGGGATGGGAGATCAATAAATACATATACATAACAGAAGTCTGTGTATGCTATTACAAAGGAGGGTTGGTAATTATATATGGACAGCACTAAGGAAGGGATATTTGAATTACATTCTTTTGACCTGAAACTACAACTGTTGTTATAGCATACCAGAATTTTTTTACTTTACAGGCCAGAAAAATCACAACCCAAGGAAAAGAATATGGTGCCGAAAACCCTCAGAAGCATGAACTGGAGAATGTGCTTCATGGTATACTCCTGAGCTTCATAGCACAGTGGTCACTGATATTACAAAAATAGAACACTTTGCTGTCAGTGAGAAATCATCACAACCATTAGCTTGCCGAACCATAAAACACTGCATATTTTTTATTTATTTTTTTGTAGTTTTTGTCTGGGGCCGGATTTAAACCTGCCACTTCCAGCATATGGGGTCAATGCCCTCCTTTGAGCCACAGGCGCCCCCCAAAACATTGCATATTTTATAGAATACATTGTATATTCCAGTGTTGAGTACTCTTCTAGTCTTTTCTAACTTTGTAAAACTTGATTTTCCTTTATCTTAATGAGAAAGCAGCAACTGAATCCCCCGTACCCATATTTATTAAATGTCCATTATATGTTGAGGTATATCACAAATGAATGCCACAGCAGAAACAGAGGACCGAAGAAAAGTATGGTTAAAGGTTTAAATACCCTTTGAAAAGGTTGTAATTTTTCCAGAACTGGATTCAATTTGGGGGTTGAAATATACATAGAAAATACCCATGGTGGGAAGTGGAGAAGGGATGAGCATTTCAAGTTTAGCAATACAAAAATGGAGATGGAGAAGCGAACATCAGTATCTCAGGATGATAAAGTTAAAAGTTAGCACATAAAGTACTCCATAATCGGGCTTCTGTGCTTCTTACATTAAATCTTGCCACTTCTTGCTTCATCTGTTTATCTTCCGTGCCATTGTCTGTAGTCTTTTTAGATCGCCTTTCACTCATTAGTTATTGTCTTTATCTGTGTCTACTCAGCTATGGACTTCTTAGAGATAGACCCATGCTATTCATCTTTGTAACCCACCACCTAACACAATTCTTGGCACAATTCATTCTATAAATTCCTGTTGAATTCATTCCTTCATTTTTTTCATGATGAGGTTTTTTTTTGAGTGCTTTCATCATTGGCTGGTTCTTGGATCCCAGTCGTGAACAACAAAGGCACTGCAACCTAGGAAAGAAAGCAGTAGGCGGAGAACATAATAAAGGCTAGGCATGCTACCTCAGGTTAGAATTAATTCCGTAGGCAATTGTCACCAAAGGTTTATACAGAAGGACAAGATATCATATCTTTTATTCAGAAAGATACGTATTCTTAAAATTCTTAAAGAGGGAAGACCCTAGTGGCTAACGAGTCTTGCTGAAGTAGGAAAGAAAGTTAGAATCTAAAGTGGAAGTACTGGTGACGTAGAGGGGATAATTGCAGAAGCAGATCTTGTGAGGATGTGAGGAAAATATCTGAAAGTGAAGAGTCTGTTGGGATCTAGTAAGGACTGAATTTGGTAATAAAAAGCAACCAATTGGAGAATTAGGCAGATATAGATTTGAAGTAAAAAGTAATAAGGGACTGCGATTACAGGGAAAATGATAAAATGAGAGTAACATTTTAAGAAGAACTAATAATCATCCCACTAAAGGAAGGGGTATGATGAAACAGAAGAGAGATGATGGCTAACTTTAGTGAAAACCAGCATAGAAGTGATAAAAGCAAATGATAGCTAGAAAAACTGAAAGAACAAATAAGAAACAGTAAGGACAGCCTGAATTTTATGAGTGGTATAGAAATATTTTCTTAAGAGCTGGTACTAGGTTTATAGGTTTTAGGACAAGCTGCTTTGAATATAGAATATAAAACAACAAAAAGGAAATCGTCAGTACCAGAAGCAAACTAAAAAATTGAGGAGCAGAGAGAACTGACACCATGGTAGCCCTCCAACATTTTATGCTTGGCTATACGCCCTAAGACCCAGTAGCTGCATTTTAATGTCCAAGCATTAAGGCCTTGAGCTTCAGTGAGGCAGGGGAGCTGGAACTAGGTTCTTAAATAAAACCTGTAGACTTAAGATTAATTGTCAACCACGGGACTGGGGAAAAAACGCTACCTACTAGTTTGCGGGATAGGGAGGCAAGGAAGTTTGTTCTTTGTCCAAGGTTTTGGAAGGAAGAAAAAACCACAAGTTACCTAGGAAAAATCAAAACTTCAGTCTTCCAACAGATATAAATTTACAGTATCTGCATAATTCAGGAACCACAAACTGAGAAATTATCATTTAAAAGTGCTTCAGAATCTTTAAGGGCCAAAGTATGCTTGCAGAAGCAAATGAGTAATGGCTACGAAGGGACGATTTCACAACGTGGGGTGTAACAGATTCCCATTAACAAAATGATCCCACTGAAGGAGAGCACGTGAGGAAATAAATCACTGAGTGAGAGCCAACAAAGTCTGTAAACAAAAAGAACTCAAAGGCTAGAAATAACAGCACATCAGGAAAGAAGGGGAAACAAAGATGAACTTGAAGAGACAAAATACTAGAAAACATAGTGAAATAGGCAGATTTCACAAAGAACCAAACAGAACATGCAGTTTTAAAAACAATATTGTCACTGAAATGAAAATGAATGGGTCTAATTAAATCCTATAGGTGAGTATACTCTCCTCCTCTTCTATTTCGTACTTTAAATTATGTTTAGCTATATTTCTTTCCAAGTTTGCCAGACAGGTTATATTTGATGAAACACAGTACAAATAAAATGGTGGGGATGCAGGTCTCTTCATCTGAACGCAGGCCCCATTTTTCGGGCTCAAGCAGGATCGTTATCCGTTTGGTCCATGTTCCATCTAAGCCATCACTCCTGAGGAAGAGTAGCATGCCCTAAATTTTTTAAAGAACACATTCCTACATGACAGTTTCAAAATTAACGTCTGCCCACAGGCTTCTAGTGCCAGGAGTTGTGACATATTTCAGACTTAAATTCCTTTCCTCAAATCCCCCTACCTGCAGGGTAGAAAAAGCTGCATATAAACTCCTAGACAGAGGGAGAAAATGGGCTGGACACTTGGGACACCCCTCCACTGTGCTAGAGGCTTCAATTCTTTGCAATCTCTTATCTCTAATAAAATCTGTCCTGTTGCTTACTCATGCCAGTTTGTGAATTCATTCTTCGAGTTTCCAAGACCGAGGACCCAGCAGAGAAATTCTGGTAATAGTTGAGGAAATAAAATAGTCATGTGTCACTTAAAAATGGGATACATTCTGAGAAACGCGTTGTTGGAAAATTTCATTGTTACAAGATGATCGTAGTGCACATACACAAACCCGGGCTCCTAGGCTACAGACCTCTACAACATATTTCTGTACTGAACACCGTAATTAACTATATGAGATGGTTAAGTATTTGTGTACCTAAATATGGAAAAGACAATGCATTGGATTACATTATGACAGCACCGGGCAACAGGAATTTCTCAGCTCCGTTATAATATTAAAAGATCCCAGTTGTATAATGCAGGCCATTATTGACAAAATGTCATGTGGTGGTTGGTCACATGACTGTTTTCAGAGAGTGCTGCTACTCAATACAATTTAAAAATATAGGCTTTGGGGGTGGGGGAGGAGCTAAAAAATATATATAAACTTCATGTGATTATCAATTCATCCCTTTGAACGCAAAATAGTCTCTCAATAAAAATGAATCACCCCTTCATTATTTCTGCAGTAAGGGTAAAGTCCTTTCTTTTTTTCTATTGTCCCAAGTTCCAGAGAAAGATTCACTCAGGTCTCTGTTAAGAGCTAGTAACTTAAGCACTCTAAAATTAGAAAAGTATACCCTAGAAGAGTTGAGGGCCAGATACTTCTCCCAGGTCCTGCTTTATGAGTTTATCTGTGTCCTTGCTGGTACTGATGCTTTCCACATAAGCACTAAGACTCCACTTGCTACGGGATTACTGTTTGAATCACCATTTGTGTTGGAGCATTCAAAAGATTTTAATCCATAGTGATGAAAGTACAGTCCTCTATTTATACTGCACCTACCCTAGTCTCTCTCCCTGCTCCAAACTAGGAGGTATTATTGGCTTAGTCACATGGTCCTCTTCCCCTAACCTGTGGTAACCTCAGGTTACCAGTTAGCTCCAGTCCATCTGTCCTATATAGTATATTAGCAGAAATACTTTGATGTTTCTAGCACATACTAAGATTAAAACTAATACAAATCTCTACAAGCAATTTTCATTTTCAGAAAATAGTCTTGATGGGAGTTGTGTACATTCTTATGACCACTTTGAAATCCTTATCCAACAAAAGTGCATTTGTATGTAAGTTTCCATCCAAGTGAAACAAGTAAACCAGCAGCAAGTTAATAAGGTAAGTGAAAAGGCTAATGTCTACCCTATATTTTCATCCTGAAGAACAATTTATTTCACAATGTGATAAAATCCACTTGACGATTTGCTGGCAAATTAAAATTCTTTATTCATGAAGTGATGAAAAAAGGGACAAAACTTAAAATATATATATAAGATTCAATAGAATCGATACAAGTTAATAGCTGTGGGCATGCAGGGGATACAGATATCGAGGCAGACAAAGATACCTGCTTAACTAAACTGACGTTAGGCTACAACCTGTGGTGACATCACAGCAGTGTATAGTAGCAGAGTAAATACAGTTCTTTCCTAAACAAAACCCCATAAAACTTATTTCACTCCCTTAAGCAGAAAAAGAATTTCAAAAATACAGGCCCATTCTTGACAGTTTAATTATGTGAATCTATTTTCTAGGGCCAAGAAAACATCTTTTAAATACATGCCCTACGTTACTGTGTCCCCTCAAATTCCGTGTTGATAACTTAAACCCCCAAGTGACAGTGTTAGCAAGTGAGACCTTTTGAGTGATGATGAATGCCACTAGTGTTTTTATAAAATACCCACCAAGGGATCTTCTTTGCCCTGTCCACGTGAGGCGGCACCAAGAGGACAGATCTAGAAGGCACTATCAACCTTGAAGTCCTTGCCAAACAGTGAATCTCCCAATGCCCTGACCTTGCACTATCCAGCCTCCAGTAATGTAAGGAATAAATTGTTCATAAGCTCCCCATGCTATGATAGTTTGTTGTAGCAATCCAAAAGCATTCACATAACCTACAAGAGTATTACTGCCTACTCTATCTTTTTGTACCTCACTTAGGACACCACCATGTTGGATTAACTCATTACCACAAATATGCTCGAAAGCAACACTGACACCTTTTTCCTTCTTAGAATATATATCGCTAACAGGATTGATTACTAGCAACACCGGATTCCATTCACGAAGCATGGTATATAATACTCAAGAACATCCGCTATAGAGCTTGGCTACCTGAGAACAAATCTAGGTGTCTCTACTTTACAGACGAAATGTGTAACCTTTCTGTGACTCATCTTACTCATCATCTGTAAATTAAAAACAGTATCAGATTTCATAGGTTAACAGAATTTACTTTTTTTTTTAAGTTAACAGAATTTAAAAAGCCCTTGAAACTCAGCCTGACACACAGAACTCAATAATCAGCTTTCCTAAGTGTTTTTTTCCAGAAACACTTCCTGAAGCGTTAGTCCTGCTTATCATTACGCAGAGTACCTATCTGTCTGGCACTACACTCGCCCCACGCAAATTCTCCTCTGGACTCCCCAGAACACGGCTAGATAAAAAGGACAGTCGTCCCTTCCGGACTGGAAACTTGGGACTGACAGGCCCGCCAGGGTCAAAGCCGGCGAGGGGCGGAGCCAGAACCGGAGCTGGAGTCCCCAGAAGGCCGGCGCCTCCCCGGCCCAGACAAAGTACAGCTTCCACTTCATCGGAGTCTGAGCCAACCGAGAAGATTCTGAGGCTTCCAAAACAGAACCCTCAGAAGAAGCCTCTCCCCTCGGAGCTTGCACCGTCTTGACACTGCAGAAGCCAGCCCCAGCCAGCGCCACCAAACCCGTGAGAAGGCGGAGTCTGCGGGGCGGGCGGCGGGCGGAAGGGGCCTGCGGGGGCGGGGCTGGCGACGGCGAGGCCCCGAGGCCGCGGTGTGGGGCTGGCCGGAGTGTGCCGGACGCCAGGGTCTAAATAGACCGCCTGCTCCCTTAGTCCCCAAGCCTGCGCCCTTGTATTCTGGAGTCTACTATTACCCAGACTTTCTTTTCTATTGCCTTGTCACTTTGATCGTTCGCATGGAGGGGAACTTTTGGAACCCTGAAGTCAGGCAGTACCTAGGAACCCACAGAGGAATTAAGCGGAGGCTGCGGGGTCCTTTGCTCGCGCCGAAATTCAAAGTAATAAATAGTTCCGGTGCGGGCGCTGACTGTGGCCAGAGAGTTGTAGCGGCCATGGCAGAATTTGGCTCATAGCGGTTGTGACAGGAGGGTTGGCCTTCTCTACGCTTTTGTGACCGGAGGAGCTTTGACGTGCTCCAGATCCGGGCAGCTCGAGGCAGCGGTGAGGCGGGTGCGTGTGCGCGGCTAGTTGGGCCGGGCCTGGCATCCCGGAGGGAGCTGGGCGCGCGGGAGAGGAGGATGAATAGCAAAGAGGGACCTCAGGTGATAGTTAGGAGTAAGTAGAGAAGGGATAGACAAAAGGGCCACAGAGGCGAGGGAACACTCGAGTAATACCAGAAAGCTGGAGAATATGAGATCCATTTCATATTTTTAGTACTTAATGACCTTCCCTCCCTCTGGAGTTGGGCTTTATTTGGGACTACAGCATCGGGTGTAGGCGAAGATCATACGAGAACTTGTATTATAATGGATTGGATAGACAATTAATTACCGTTTAGTATCAGCTTTAAGTGTCTGGAAAACTGAGTGCTTTTTTACATAGGCCAGGAAGGACTCCAGTAAGATGACATTTGAGCAAAGACTTGACTGCAATAGAATGTGCCTTGCTACTATTGGAGAGAAGCACGCTATGGGCAAAGAGAACGGGTTGTAAAATAATCAGTAGTCTTTGTTAGCTAGACTGTGATAAAAGTAGAAGGCGAGCCAGGAAAATAGGGAGAAGTAAAGAATTAAGACTTAGAAGTTGAGTAGTTTAACTTCTATGTAGTGGTTATCTCTTGTCTATTTTTAAGTAGGCGAAAGATATGTCTTCCGCAGAGAAAATAGTTTGGCAAGTGGCTATTTTATTTCTATTGCTATGTCATTGTTTTAGTCTCTCACATTTATTATGATTTTGAGTTTATAATTCCACTCAGTGATGTCATTTCTGTTTTGTACAGAACTGGTTTGTGACCTGTTTGATTTCTAGCAGAAGTTAATGGGCCCACGACGGTATCGAAAATGCATATTAAATCAATTATTCTTGAGGGATTCAAGTCCTATGCTCAGAGAACAGAAGTTAATGGTTTTGACCCCCTTTTCAATGCTATCACTGGTTTAAATGGTAGTGGAAAATCCAACATATTGGACTCCATCTGCTTTTTGCTGGGTATCTCCAACCTGTCTCAGGTAAAGTTTAAACTTTATGATTTATATGAATTTAAGATTAGCAAGGAAATCCTCACTGAACTTAGGAGACTTGCTGATATTCTCTTCATTTGCACTTTTGTACTTTATATGAATTATCTTATACTTCCTAGCAACCTTTTAAGGAAAGTATTATTATTCCATCTGTTAGACAAGAAAGTAGAAGCTTACAGGGATGGCATAAGGTTTATCCTCAAGATATTTAGGAGTTAACTCAGATATTCTGACTTTAATGCAGTCTAGTTCAAGAGTTTGTATTTTTTCACTTCTGTGTCATAATAATGCCTTTTCAAGTCCTATGCATAGATCAGATGACTAATGAAAATCATAGGCGCTGCCTTTCCTTCAGTCTTGTTAATTGACTTTCGTGAAGAAACGAGTAGAAAACCAATTCAGTGTTGAAGGGTTCTATAAAGGAAGATGCCCATTTTAATATAGAATGTCTCCTGTTTTACTTGCCAGGGGATACAACTGCCTGTCTTGTTTACTTAGTAGAAACACTGGTGTGTTTTCCAACAGCAAGACATCTATTGTTAGTGCCGCTTTGTACAGTGTGGGGATTTGTAGTGGATAAGCTTTTCTTCTTTTATTTTAGGTTCGGGCTTCTAATTTACAAGACTTAGTTTACAAAAATGGGCAAGCTGGTATTACCAAAGCCTCAGTGTCAATCACTTTTGATAATACTGATAAAAAGCAAAGTCCTTTAGGATTTGAGGTTCATGATGAAATTACGGTAACAAGACAGGTGAGTAGCTACTAAACAATATCCTAAGAACTTTTCATGTCTGATATGTGTTTTTGTAGGGAGGAGGCAATATGGCGCTACAAAAAGTGATAGAGAAAGTTCATGAGCAGAGTTTGATGTATCAAACATTGACTAGATTTCTTAAAAATGTTTTCCTTATATTAAAATTTTGATCATGCAGGTTCTATAATTAAGATAATTGAAGGCAATCTGAAAAATTACCTATCCAGTATAAGCATTCAACCATGCTTAACTCTTGAACCATACTTGAATCTTCTCTGGAGGTGTTTGAATGCCTTCAGCACCTGAGATCTTGCTGTCTTCTGAGATAATCCATTCTGACTTGGGGGCAGGTCTTACTAGAAGGTTGTTTCTATAAATTCAGCCTAAGTCTGGTGTCTTAAAGATTTATTCACTCATTCTGGTCCTCTGCATAGCACCAGTAGCAAAGTATAATTTTTTTCCAAGGAAATTTCACCAGGTCTTTGACTTGATGTTTCTTCTAATTCCTTTACTTGCCTGATCACACCAATGCTCCAGTTTCTCTTCTTCCCCCGCATCTCTCTGTTTTTAAGGCATGGCACCTCAAATTGTGTCTGTCAGAATTGGTCTAGTTAGGGTAGATTTAACCAAAATTAGTACTTCTTTTCATTTTAGATATTCTGCTTCTATTTTTCCCCAACATGGCATTAGAGGGTTCATAATACATTGTTGACTTAGACCAGGCGTCCTCAAACTACGGCCCATGGGCCACATGCAGCCTACCTAGTACATTTATCCGGCCTGCCGGGAGTTTTTGCTGCTGCTGCCTGTCCTACTTAGCAGCCAACTCATCCCAGGGCCCGCAGTCCGGCCTCCAACGGTCTGAGGGACAGTGAACTGGCCCCCTGTTTAAAAAGTTTGAGGACCCCTGACTTAGACTATCTGTACTTGAAACTTCTCTGATTTTTTTCAGATGTGATGTTACTCAGCTGTGTAACTGCCATTTTTGTATGCATGCAAGTTTTTTTTTTTTTTATATATATATTTTTTTGAGACGGAGCCTGAAGCTATCCCCCTGGGTAGAGTGCCATGGCATCACAGCTCACAGCAACCTCCAACTCCTGGGCTCAAGCGAGTCTCCTGCCTCTGCCTCCCAAGTAGCTAGCTGGGACCACAGGCGCCTGCCACAACGCCCAGCCATCTTT
>CAUYQV010055516.1:0-28266 GCA_963574575.1 Galagoides demidoff
AGAAAAGAAATAGCTGAAGATGTTAACAAATGGAAAAAACATACCATGCTCATGGCTGGGAAATATCAACATTGTTAAAATGTCCATATCACCCAAAGCAATTTACAAATTTAATGCAATCCCTATCAAAGCACCACTGACATACTTTAAAGATCTATTTTTGATTTTTAATGTTCTAAGCAGATGTGTCAACCACTTAAACCTAATCTAAGAGAACTTTATTTTATCCTTTATGGAAAACCTTTATATATCAGCTCCCTAGGCATAGATCACTATACCATGGATCAAATAACTTTTTCTCTAATTCCTTCATTCAGCAACTGTTTAGTGAGCCACTAAGTACTTAAAGAACATTATGGCTACTGTAAAAACTAAGGGGCATTGACATTCACTGACTGAGCCAAGACCACTTGACTCGTGAGATTGTTAATCCCGAGCCCTATAATTTATCCTAGTCCTTATTCTGGTTCTTGTTCTGATTCAAACAACTTTGAATCTCTTTTTGTCCATCTCCCAATTGACTCTACTTTCATTTATTGTTAAATTATCTTTTAAGTCTATGGCATATTCTCCCTAAATATATTATTACAGTAAATTGCCACCACCACTGAAATCATTAACTGTTAGAGATCAGGCCATGATTTGTCCTTGAAGACTAAATTAATGTTTCTCTCTGACACAAATACCATCACAATGACTCTACAGAAAAGTAATTGTAAACTTCAGTTCAGAAATTACAAAAACATAAAGTTATTCTCCAAACCTATAAATATCATAATTTTATAAAAATTCATTCCATGGAAAGATTTCTGAAATAAAAATATAAGACATTGACTGTAGATGTGAATTTCCCCATCTCCTCCTCCCCGCTGTACGGTGCACACTCTCCGGGTGGTGGGCACACTTATAACCTTGAATCAACATGTGCAAAAACAATGTAAACAATACAAATGTACCCCCAAATATCCAGAAATTAAAAATAATGCTTAACATCAAAAAGAAAAAGACACTGACGCTAGCTAGCTCAAAGATCTCATGAATTTTCATTTTAGTTACGCATTAACACCCACTGCCAAAAAGTACTAATTCTTTAGCAAATTGCAAATTAGCAATTGCGATTGCAACATGGATGTTAATTTTCATTTGCTAAATGATGTTTTAAAAGCAACTGTTTTATAAATTAAGTCCTTTAATGTCAATAGTATCATATTTATTTTCACCACATTAAACTCAAGGTAGTTACCTTAATTCTGAATGCCTACATAAAACCCAAAGTGAAATACAAAAAGGAAAATCAACTTATCAAGTGAAGGTATGCTGCATCTGTGCGTAGTTATGTGTCTGTATGTGTATATGGGTGTGCACGAATGTATCAGAAGGTGAGTGTGGCCATATGGATTGCTCGTGTGTGTGCGTGTTTGTAAGGAAGAGGCAGAAAGACAGATTGAGAAAGAGAGAGAGGAGGAGATCTATTTACACTTGACAATGTTTTCATTACCTGTTTTTCTAAGTTGTAATAATTAACATATTATTGGGAGTATGTGAGATTATTTCAATTGACATGGCGACAAATATTGCATGACATAATTGTTGTGTTTTCTTTGAAGGAATGTGTATTAGAAAAACTAATTAACAAATACAACCTTTGGTTTCTGGGATGTTACTTTCATCAAAAAAAGTGAAAACAAAAATGAAGGTTAGGGCCTGAAGGTTAGAACACACTGATTTAAATCATGTGGCATAAAATATAATTGTAGCATAAAATATAACTCGCTTTATATTTTATATTTGTCTTTAGCAGAACAAATTCTCCCTCTTGACATAGTAGTGAATCGATTATGACGCAAACAACCTTTTATAATGTAACTTGAATTATGCTTCAAACTATGCTATTGTTGACAAGTGATTGCCATTGTTCTATCATGAGAATAAAGAATAATGTGAACAAGCTTGGTCAGTTATGTGATAAAAATCTATGAAAGAAATGTTCATTTCATATAAGTTGAAGAACGAAACAGCGCTGATGTTGCACTTTCGTAAGTCATACCATTTAGTACAGAGCAACTTGACGTGAGGATGAAAATGGGTCACTGCATCTTTCACTGGGAATGAAGATGCACGTACCAAATTTTATTACATTAAATTACCTGTCCCTTTCTCTGATTATGCATTTATATAGCCTATCTTAGGTCAGGAGTTTTTTCTGAACTTACTGATTATGGATCACTACACCAGATCTTTAATTGTTGTGTATGAGGCAGAAATTAGACTGGGAATTGGTAAGGATGAGCTATACTGACACAGGCAGAATGAGCAATCAGGCAAAACCTGGCCTAGAATATTCAACAGTACTCAGTTAGATTATCTACAGATTGTACACAGACGATTTTGATAATTTATTTGAAAATTGTCTTGCCATCAGTTAAATTTAATTTTAAGAGGCAAACAAATCTTTATAGTAATCTATTCTTTAACCAAGCAAATAACATTGGGCATAAACTTGGATCTATAAAATACTAATGCCACCAAAATATCCTAGCTCCTAAAATCTGTTATTTACCAATGGGATTATCATATCGTTTTGTCTTTGATGAACTTACTGAGAACTATTCTGACAGGTGGTAAAAAGTAAAGGTTTTCTTTAAGGACAAAAAAGAAAAATAGGAAGGGATGCTATACTGAGGGTTCCAATGCATAAACACAGACTATCTCTCCAATAAGTTAGATATTCTTTCATTTTTATATCTGTGTTTTATGGTTCTGTGCCTCTTACTTCTCTGCATATTGTATTAGATTTATGTCTAAGTATTTTACTTTATTTTGATGCTTATTGTAAAAAATACAGTTTTTAAATTTCACAATTCCAACTGTTTATTATTAGCATATAATACAAGAATTGATTTTTCCTAGTTTAGTGCTTAACGGAGAAGAAGACTGTAACTCTTTGGGTATCCCAAGTCCCCACTTATTCCTATACTAATCTAGGTTTTGGTATAAAGATATTTTGTAGATGTTCCTAAAGTCCGTATCAATTGACTTTAAGTAAAGGAGATAATTCTAGATAGTATGGAAGGGCTTGTTTCCATCTATTGAAATTTCTTTAAAGCACAGCTGAAGAAGTCCATAAAAGATAAGAAATTAGCTATAGAATATTAGCTTCAACTTTTACTGAAGAATTCAAGTGTGCCTTTTTGATGACTTAAATTATGAATTTAAGATTTGCCTAGCCATCTCCAATAATTGCACAAGTCATTTTTTTGCAATAAATCTGCTAATACACATATGTACATATAAACACACACACATATTGTACCGATATTCCTTGCAACAAATATCTTAATATATATGCACATACATCTCCTACTGATACAGGATCCACATGGCTCCCATTTTCACATTCGACTGAACATTAAGGGAGAAAGTAATACCAAACCTGCCCAATCTCTTGCAGAAAATAACAGTTCAGCTCGTGTTTAAAGTTACTATTTCTTGTGAAGATAAAAATTTGTGTTAAATATTTTAGTTGATTTGAATGTAATACTCTATAGACTTGATTCTCAAATATTTTTACTGATGAACACCACTTTTGCTTCTTGCCTGAACTATAGACTTCTATAATTTCAGTCATATGTTTATATACTGATTTATTTACATCTCCTTTTATCTAATATATACAAAGTCTCTACAGTGTGCACAGACCTTCTCTAGGCATTTATATGTGTACTCTTCTGTGTCCCATGCCATCCCACTAAACACTTTGTTCAGGTTGATTCCTCATTGGCTACAAAGAAATCATCTTAAAAAAAATGTGATTTTCCAGGAATCTTTTTCCTAATTACTACTTCTTTATTTTTCTACCTCACTGCCCTAATAATGGAGGCAATCCTATCTACCAGATAAAACTCTCTTGACTTTCCACTTAATTGATTGTGTTGAAGGTAGAATTCAGAATGGCTGTCAATTGTCCCTGTGTCATGGTAGTCATTCCCTTTAGTCATATACATGAATAAAACAGAAGCAAATAAAAAACTCTTAAAAGTAAAAAATGAGTTCAGTAGGATTGCAAGATATTAGATCAACACATAACATCAGTCATTTTCTATATACTAACAATGAAGATATGGAAACAGAAATTAAATGGTACCATTTAAAATGACACATAGCAAAACATGAACATCTGGATACTGAAAAGTATAAATGTTAAAGAGAGCTATCAAAGAAGACCTAAATAAGTGGAGATACACACGTGTTTATTGTATTGGAAGACAACATAATAAGAATAGTAATAATAGTAAATTTCTCCACATTTACTTATAGGCTTAATATAATTTCTATCAAAATGAAAGCAAGCTTCTTTGTAAACATACATGAGCATATTCTAAAATTAATGTGGAAAAATATATGTCCTCCAGTAGCTAAAACAAGAAAGAAGAAACTGAGAAGAATCCATCTATCATCTATGAAAGCTTACTACAGTTATAGTAACCAAGATAGTATGGTGTTAAGAGAAGGATAGGCACATAAATCACTGGAACAGAATAGAGCTCAGATGTATCACCATACAAATATGCCCAACAAATTTTGGACCAAATTACAAAGGCAATTCTATTTAGGAATAATAGCCTTTCAGCAAATTGTGCTAGGGCAACCAGACTCCCATAAACCAAATGATAACAACAACAACCAAGAACCATACATCATACACTTAACTCACAGTGGGTCACAGCCTTAAATGTAACATGTAAAACTACAAAAATTCTAGAAAAAAAATTTAGGAGAATATCTTCTAGATTTAAGGGAGCCAAGAGTTCATAGGCTTGACATCAAAAGCATAATCCACAAAAAGAAAACAAGAATCCTACTTACTCAATTCTGATATGAAGACAATTAAGGTCCTAAGACACAGTAGGGGACAGGGAGAGCTAAGAAAGGGAAGGAGGGAGGGGGTGGGGGGACAAAGGGGGTGGTACAACTTTTAGGGGTGGGACACAATTACAAGAGGGTCGTTAGGTAACAAAAGCAATCAGTGTAACCTGGTTTTCTGTACCCTCAATGAATCCCCAATGATAAAAAAAAATCAACAAATTAGACATCATCAAACTTCTTTAAAGCACAGTTTTCTCTCTGAAATCTCAATAGGGTAAGATGAAATGCAAACAATAACGTGGGGGAAATATTTTCAAGCTACATATTCAACAAAGTATTTGTATATAGACTATATGAAGAATTCTTAAAAAGAGAAAAAAAATTATAAAATGTTCAAAATACATCAACATCATTAGCTGTCAGGAAATTGAAAATTAAAACTACAGTGAGATATCAATGAAATGCTTATGAGAATGGCTAAGGAAATAATGGCAATTAGAAATGCTAGCGAAGATGGGGAGAAAATGAGTCACTTCTACTTTGCTAGTGTGGTAATATAAAATGGCACAGCCAGTCTTGAAAAACAGTTTGATAGTTCCTTTTAAAACTAAGCAGGTAAGTACAATACAACCAAGAGAGTACACTCTTGGGCATTTATCCCAGAAAAAATAAAACCTATGTTCACCCCCAAACATGTACATGTAGCAACTTTATTTGGAATAGCCAAAAATTGGAATTGGCCCAGGTTGTCTTTCAAAAGATGGCTAGTTCAATGAGTTGTGAAACAATTATGACAGGGAATTCTACTCAGCCACAGAAAGAAATAAACTATTGACACACATCAAAACCTAGATGATTGTTCAAGGTAATTATGCTGAATTAACAAAAATCCCATAAGGTTGCACATAAAACGATGGAAGACAGATCCATGGATAGGATTACAATTTAGAGACTAGGAATCAGAAGTTTAAAATGGGATGGTAGGTTGGACATCAAAGGGCAAAATAAAGGATCCTTATGGTGTCGGAAATATTCAGTGTTTTGGCTGTGGATATATGAACCTCCAGAGGTAGTAATGAAAATGTACATAATTTAACACACATACAGAGGCAGATAAAGTAAAGCAGGGAATCTGAAGAAATGATCTGCTGATTGAATCAATGTCAATTCCCTGGTTGTTGTATTGTATTATAGTTTTGCAAAATGTTACTACAGAGGGAAACTGGGAAAGGTGTACAAGGATTTCTCTATATCATTTCTTACAGCTGTACATGGATGCACAAGTATCTCAATAAAATTTTCATTTTAAAAGAACACTTTAGTGGTTCCCTATTCTTACACAAATAGAAAATAAAGAAAAAATTAACTATGCGTTTTCAGGCTTTGTACTGAAACCATCTTTCCAGGAACAGATGTGAAAATGGAGAACGATTGCAAATAAAGTCTGAAAATAGTGGAAGCAGTGTTCTTATTCCAGACCCATGTACATAAATAATACAAAATTTCAAAAGACATCTTGTATTGAAGATTTATTAAAGCTGAACATAGCAAGGTATTTAGCACTACAGAGGAAGCAGAAATGTTAATCACTAGAAGAGGAAAAGATATGGTCTATATAGGGTGTCTAGAAAGTTCAAGTGCAATTTAAAGTTATTAACTAAGTTATAACCATAATGAGGTCAGTAATCTAAATAGCTATGTGTTTTTATTTTTAATTTGATTTTTAGAAAATAATCTTCAGTCTACATTAAATTTACTTAGAATTAAGTACACAATGAATCTATAGACGTTTTCAAAAATAAAGTTATTAATGAACAGCAATAAAATGAAAGCAAAGAGAAATGGGTTAGAGTTTTGTCAACCTCTTCATTGTTACACTGTTTAGATTCACAACCTTTGGTCTCAACTTCCTCGTTCACAGATGGAAAGTTTTTTTTGTACTACCATGGACAGAAGCAGGGTTTATCTGATCAGGTTTTGCTCTACAGTCCCGTGGTGGTTTTGAAAGCTTTGGAACAAATCTACAAAGAGAAAATATGTACTCTGGGTCTGTTGTACATGGCAGTAAAATCATCAGATCCATCTCATTTGACTGGTCTTGAAGGCTGTTTGATCAAAGTCAAAGCAAAGTTTGAAGATAATTATTTTTGGAGTGTAGAGAGAGGCCTATATTGGTGTATGGGTCCCCTCCAAGGAATGGTGTCATTATTTTGATCACTGCTCTTTTTAAACATCACACAGTAAGACTTTAGAGAGAAGAAAAGTACTATTTTCCCTTTATAGATAATAGCAAAGTTTGAACTGACTACTTCTAGTTTACCTATTAAATACTTTTTATAGATACCCATAGACAGAGTTAAATTAGTAATGATCTTAGTAATGATCTATCTGATCTGACAAAGGGTGCAGTTATAATTTTTTCCTTGTTTCAGGATGCCTACAGCCCTCCTTATCCATGATATTTTCATCTGCTTTCCAAAATCAAGTTCTATTAATAGCTTCCCATGACCCTCAACTGGAACTATTCATAATGAAATATACTAATGATAATAACTATGATTCCTTAACTACTATTTGTCAAGCTATAGAATCACTAAACAAATACTTATACAAATCAAGTATTTCCATCGTGAAGTCGATAATGAACATTTCATTTAAGGTTTTATGTGAGTTCACAGTCCAGAGAGCTAACCCACTGTGAGAGGTCAAAAAAAGGGCTTTCCTTAAAAATTGGCATTTAACTAACAACTAATGAATGAATACCTAAGCGAACAGGGATGGTGGTGAGGGTACATAATACATTCCAGGCGGAGGAAAACCCATCTGCAAAAGTGAAGAAGTCAGAAAGAAGCAATGAACATTTACGGAATTTAAAAGTCAACCTGGGCATAGAGAGATTAAGTAATTTGTGAAGGTGACGCTGCTAAGTAAATGGTGAAAATGGAGGAGGGCTCCATCTGTATGTCTTGATTCAGCATTTACAAATTTAAACCTTACAACATGTGTTCCCATTTCAGGGGAATGGTAAACCGAGGTGTAGGTGAACTTGGAAAAAGAAAATACATGAGAAGAAAAGATCAGGAAGAAGGAGGGGAATCTATAAAAGTCTACAATTCAGATTCTGTTTAGCATTGAGTACTTTTATCCAGCCTGTTTCAGGAACAGCTCCTTGAAACATGAATATTTAAGGGAGAAAGTTCAGTACTGATTTTCTGAATACAGCATTGAGGTATTTGTATTCACAGAAGTTCTGTTGCATTCTCTTATAATTTATTCCCTTTAATTGATTGAATTTTTCCATTGGAATCCTGTTGTATGTACAATGTCAATAGTAAAATTTCATGCCAGAAGATAATAGAAAAAAAATTTAAAACATTTTTAAAAGACAATAGAAAAACTAGTTTTGAAACTGGAGAAAAGAAATATGAATTGTAAATCAAGTCAAGAAGAAACAGAAGAAAGCAAGGATTCCTTTGCTAAAAATAGTTCTTAATACCTAAGACTAGTTAAATCCTAAAATTAATTGAAAATAGGCAGGGTATATTTAAAAACAGCAAACCTGGAAGGGATTTTGACACAATTCACTTTGTGGATAAGTGCAAAGAGCTTGCTGTATGGTCCAGGAACTCTCAAAAACGAAACAGCTGAACATTCTTCTGAATGTTTGTTATTTTTATCTTCACTTCTTTCTAAAGTTGATTGTTTTTACATTTTATTTCTCTTAAAATGCATCATATGTCACGTTTATTTGCTTTTGTAATTTTTGAGTTTAATCTTTATTTCTGAAATGACATTCATTTATTATTATTTTGGGGGTACAATCACCTTATCCTGAATTTGTCTAATCCAATTTACATTATTCTTATAGATCCTCTATTATTTTGTTAATTTCTTTAAAATTAATAAAATAAATACTTGTTTTGAAATATTAGGTAACATATTTCATTTTTTTTGTGCATGTGTCTTTCTATAAATATTTTCCATGTAGTGATATTATTCCAATCCTTATGCTATTTGTAATAGTACGTTTATATAATGTCCTCTCATGATAATTTGCTATTTGTTTTTATGTTATTTGTTATTTATGATAATTTGTTATTTTCTTAAGTGTTCAGGAAAGTGTGATGGGTTAGAGTAGATTTAATTGCTTCATGCCTATGAAGTTTTTTGATTTTTACAAAGTATTCCAAAAAACACCATATGCTTTCTATAATCTTCTGGTTCACTTTCTTTTGTACCCAGTGTCCTGTTTTTCTGAATTAGAATTCTACCTCAGGGATTATTCTTTATTGTAGAACTTGGGACTGATTGATACACTGTGGATGTATTTTTACATTGGATCCAATAAGATTTATAATCATTTACAGAAGAAAAATTTTATTTTTTTCTCAATTTAAAAATTAAAAATGTTTTCGAAATTATTTGAGCACAGTGGAAAAATAGATCATAATAAAAAATAAAATACTACTATTTGGGTGCTATTTTTTTTTAAAAAAAAAGATTCACTAATCACTACATGTGGGATGTGAGAGAAGAAAAAGGATCAATGATGACTACAAGGTGTTTGTCCCAACAATGGAAATATAGAGTTTCCTTTACTAGTGTGAGGGAGACAGGAGGACAAGCTAGTAGAGTGGGCAGGGGTGGAGACTGAGAATGCAAATCTGGGCATATTAATATATTGTGCATAAAGGTGAAGACATCAAGTGAGCAGTTGGTTATGGAATCCAGGGACACTGTCAAGGCTTATGATATGCTTATATACAGGCACTGCAATAAGTATATGATTTTCAAACCATAATATTAGATGAAATCACCAAGAGGAGGAGTGGAAGATACAATAAGCAAATAGATAAGAGATCCAAGGGCAAGGCTTGGGTCACTCTAAACAAAGGAGACTGAGAAGAAGAGTCAGTGAAGCAAAGGAAAAGTAAGAGTGGTACTTAGAAGTTAAGGGAAGAATTTTCATAAGGAAGTGAACATCAGTGGCAAACGCTGTGGTTACCTACCTTAAATAAAATGTACCCATAGGCTTAATTAGGTCCACTTTCTGCCAGTTTGTGATCTATCATTAATCCATTCTATCAATGTGTAGATGGAGAAATTGAAGCCCAAAGAGGTCAAGAAACTGTTTCGAAGTCTGAGCATTAGTTAGATGGCCTAGTATTAGCAATATCACTTTATACCCAATCTCACGCTGTTCTTCATTACTAATTGTCAGTATTCAATCAACCAGGCTTCTATCATGAGACATCTTGAATTATATTAGTCACTATTTCCAAAACATTAAAATATTTAGGGGATATTATGGACTGTCTTTAGGTATAACACAGTTCATTTAAAGCAAGGAAGGCTCTCACTAAAAGCTCTCCTCAAGAACAATAGTAGAAAGAACTTAGATCATCTAGGATCTCACACCATTAGATACCAAGAAGACCACTGTACAGTGAACTAAAATAATCAATTCTGAAAACAGGAGGAGAAAAGATTAACCATATTACATTTTTTGAAGAGAAGTGTCATCTGGTAATACTGAGAAGGTGGTGAAAGTATGTCTTAGTGTTAACTATAGTATAGTTACCAATCTGTAAGTCCTAAGAGGGTAGTGCTCCAACATGGATTTTGAAATTCCAATCATGTAAAATAATACTGTTAGAGAAAAAAAATTGCCTTTAATACAATTCCCAACATGGCAGAGATTACACAATAATGTCTCACTAAGGAAAAGACTTGAAAATCACTTTGGACCCACATGAAATACTTCACTCACGTTACTGGAATTAGGATTTCTGTTCCATATAAATTAGCTTTTATACATCATATATTTCTTTACCTTGGCGGTCTTCAGCAATTCACATTCTCCTCTGACCTTCAGGACATTAAGGCTTTCTTTTCTCATTTTGAAAAAGAAAAGGTCAATAATGCAAAAAATACAGACTATTACAGCAAAGAGCTATGTACTCATTCCCTACAATGTGACAAATGTCAACATTTTGCACATACTTGTGTCATATTTTTAAAATGTAATCATTACTATATTTTTCTTTTTAAATTTATCCCTAGAATTCCCTCAATGGCATTCTCCCACCTTAGCTGGTCCATCTATATTTTATACATATATATTGACTTCATAAACACTTTGTATTGCTAGTATGTTTTTTTTTAACTACACAAATGGCATCTGTACTACATATATCTTTCTACAAATTATTTATTTCCCTCTAAATTTAGCCTTGGAAATTTATCATGCTAGTCCATAGAAATCTAGTTCATTATTTTCAAATGCTATCCTATATGATATCATATCTCTTGAATACCCTAAACTTTCTTTGCTCATTTACATATTCATAGGCATTAAAATTATTTCTGATATTTATCTATCACAGACTGTACTGCAACGACCATGGGATACATACCTCTTTACACTCAAATAGGAGAGCTTCGTTAGTGGTATCTAAAAATAGAATTGCTAGTTTTAGTGTGTGCACATATTTAAATTTTTTGTATCTTTCCAAATTGTCCTCTGCGAAACAACTAGCCTAATCTACACACTCACCAAAAGAATATAATTGTTCTTGCCATATTTTATAACTTTATAGCTTTTACCAATTTGAAGACTATGAAATGGCATTTCACTGATGTTGTTATTTACACTTGGCCAATAACTATACAGATCTAACATATGTATTTGTCATTCAACTTTCTCTACTGTGAATTACCAATTTTGTTTATTATTTCTCTTCATCCTAGATTGCTTATAATTTCATTTATTTGTACAATGTGTTCATATATTTAGGTTTCTAATCCTTTCTGTAGTGTATATATTGCAAATACAATCTAATCTGTAATATGTCTTTTAAATTTTTCATAGTATTTTTTTGTCACATGCATGTTTGAAATTTCAATGTAGTCAACATTTTCCTTTTAAAGAAAAAATTTTAAAAGAAACTCTCTTTATCCACAAGATTTTGATACATTTTTATAGGTATATTTTAAACATGTTAATGTTTTATGGTTCACATTTAGGTTTTAATCCATTTGGAATTTATTATTTATATATTGTGGGAAAGAAGTTGAGATATAATTTTAATGTTTTGCTTTTCACTTCTCTGGCAACCAACTGTCACACACCACAAGTTAAATACTTCATCCTTTCCCTACTAATCTCTAATACTACCTCTGATAAATATACCTGCCAACTTTCTTCAAATGAGTTATTGGTGTATTTGCTTTGTAAACAGTAATACTAGAAATTATACATTTATCCGCTTTATTACGGGGAGTCCCTGGAAGGTCTATACATAGGGAAAAAGTGAGAAACCAAAATGCTTCAGCACAGTTCTCTAGATGTGCTTTTTGATAGTCACTCTCCAGTTTCAAGATCTGTCAAGTTAATAGAAAACTGTATTATAAGATGATGAGAACCAATTTCAGAGCAGGTAGCAAAAGGAAATGTTCATTACACTGTGAGGAGGCCGAGGCCACTCATAAAAGAGATAAACTATAACTAGATTATAAACGAAACAAAGGTCACTGACTAGCAGTGTAACTTTGAGCAAGATACTTAATCTTTCACAGCCCAGTTTTGTCATCTATAAAACAGTCATAATAACGCCTCTGAGGCAGATGGGCTGGAGGAAATAAACGAGGCATGTGTGCAGAATGCCGAGCATAGTACCTTACAGAAAACAATAGTGGGGTCAATGTATGTTTCCCCTCATATAGGATGAACATTCACAGTTGCATTTAACAATTAAATCTGTTCACTGAATTTCCTAACTATCTGTCCACTATGTTGGCAATGTCATTTACCCTACTTGCTGATAAATTCTGCTATGTAAGGATTAAACATTACCAAGGGTAAGCTTATTAATAAATGCTTCCCATAGAAGTACTGTTGGAATGGGAACATGTGTCAACCTGTTAATTCAGCTTTTCAAAGCCAGAAGCCACTCTTCACCCTCAGCAGATACATCAGGATGCTAGTCTGGCAGCGGTTCTCAGACATTATTATGTCACAATTTCCTGTAACGCTTGTTAAAAAGACTGCTTGACCTTGCCTCTAGTTGCTCAGTTCTGTAGGTCTAGGTAGAGTTCTAGGAATTTGCATCTCAATAACAAGGTCCCAGGGGATGCTGATACTGCTAGTGCAGGAGCCCAGACTTTAGGAACCATTGCTCTATGGTGTTACTGGATGTGTGTCACAGCCATTCAATGCGTCCTGCTATTGTTCTCTCCGAAATGTGCTGCACTAGAGAAATGTAGTTACCATTTGCCATGCGATGACCATGCATGCAAATCTCGAGCAGATATTAGAAGAACATACTGTACAATAATTATGTTAGTTCAAGTTAATTTGCAATGCTTTGTTTGTAGAAAAAGTAGTGATTTAAAACTGTGGAGCAAATAAATTGTGGAGTTTCCAACTGGGTAAAAAATGTAAATTCTTGTAACACTACATTTACCCAATTCATTTGGTCAGAGAAAGCACAATGACACATTCAATGTGCCGTATATTTTACTCATAGTGTTCTCATTAATATTGAATCTCCAATAGAATCATACAAGCAAAACAACTGGATTAGAAGAAATGCCTGCTGGGACTAGTTTTGGATAATGGAAAACAAAAGAAATTCTGCTTCTGCTAAAACATAAAACACTGAGATCTAATCAGTCTAAGAGACAGCTTGGGCATAGTTGAAATAACAGTGCGCACAGAATCAAAGAACTGTTTCTAATTGCCTAATATTTCACTAACTAGGCATATAAACTTAGAAAATCATCTCAACCACTGTGATTTTCATTTTTCTTATCTGTGAAGTGGGGATGATAATGTCTAATTTAGAAGTTTTCTGGAAGGGCCATGCAGTATGCATACATCCACCTTCTAAAGTGCTACATTCTAAAGTCCAACATTAAAGTATCCAATGTCAATTAATGATATCTTGAGTCATATAGCAATGAACTAGTACATGAAACTTTCTCCTCCATGACAATGACTGAGAGAAGGACAAGGCTAACAACCCCCAAAACTCCCAAGATTAAGTTAGGCAGCTTCAGCAAAGAAAAACAGGATGGACAGTCGAATATGAATTTAAGATGAATAGCAAACAATTTTTAGTATCAGTATTTCTCATGCAATATTTGGGATATATATATATATATGTATAAAATTGAATACAATTTTCATTATATATATGTATAATGAACACAATTTTCATTGTGTTATACATAACAAAATTATACATTTTATATGTATATATAAAATGAAAATTGTATTCATTGTTCACTTCAAATTCAAATTTAACTGTTTATCCTATGTTTTATGTGGAAACTTACATTCCTAGAAATGATCCAATGTCTCTACTCTCCTTAAACCTCCAGGGTCATCTGCAAACCTTAGCCACTAACTCCTGCAAGTGAACAATCTGTGCTCCTAATTCCCTGAGAAAGTAGCTGTTATCCTATGTCCATTCTTGTCACGTTTATATCACAGCAGTCAAATTTCAGGAGTTCTCCATTTGCCACTGCCATTAGCCTTTCATTTCAGCTACCTCATATAAATGACATAGGAAACTAATTTGATCCTCACAGCAACCTTGTGAGGCCTTTAGGAAAGTGTTAGACTACGCTGATTGGAACAATAAAGAAGCGAGGATCCTGAAAATTAAGTGATAAAGGCAATCTGGGGCAGACTAAGGACTGCATGCCTTCTCTGGAATCCTTACGCAGAGCTTATTCCATTCTCCTCACATTCCCACCTTAATGCCTGATACCCTGCTCACAGCCATCAACAGGACTAAAAGAAAAAAGAACTTAGGAGCTGTTATCTGGTCACACAGGTAGATATGAATTGAGACGTTTATAAGCATTAATACTACATACGTATAAATGAGAACTAATTGAATCAAGAAATTGATGTTACTTGATATAATGGCAAAAGGTAAAATAAATCCAACTTTTGCATTCCAACTACTGCATCTTGAAGTTTCAGAAGCCTCACTTGAGAGCTTCTAACTTTTTCAATGGCTCATTAAACATACCTGACTTGCTCATATGACTAGTTCAGCCAGGCGTGCAAAAGAGAAAACGACTAACAGCAGGGTTGTCGGTATTCAGCATAGCAGAAGGTTTATACATTTGTGCTGCTAAAACGTTTTTGTCTTTGTTTGCTCCGTTTAGGATTTTTAGTTATCCTACTGCATAAATATATGATCCACAATGGAATCCAAAAGCCATATGGATTTCAAGCTATGGGGAGTGTTCCACAGAGAAGTCTCAATTATGTGCTTAATGTCTCATTATTGCGTTCAGTATTGTATTTTTAAAATCTTTTTAAAAAATTAATTGGTACGGATTCATATTTATGGGGTACAATACGATATTCATATGTTGATCACATGGCTGATACCTCTTCACTCCTTAGAAGAACCAATATTACCACTACTTCCTAAAGCTCAATTTTTTTCTTTAATTTCTCTGAAGCTATAATAAGGTAAATACTCAAAATTGCTCTAGCTCATATCTGAATGGAGAGATGTGTAAAGTGCACACAAATAAATTCTAAGAGTCTCTAGTTCATTCTCTTTATTAATTTAATTAGTCTAGGGTGTGGTCCGGTCATCTAGATATGTACTTAAAGGCTCCTAGTGTCATTAAAATACGAAAACAAGTTTGAAAACTAATTTAGGAAAGCTCCACTACAAATTAGAAACACCTGAGGGAGCTTTCCAACATTCCCCAAGGGCCAAGCTAGACTTCAAACCAAATAAGTAAGAATATCTGAGGGTGGGACCCAAGCATATATGTAATTTAAAGCTCTCCAGGCGATTCCAAAGTGAAGTAAAGGTTAAGCATCACTCCTTTAGGTTTACTGCCTTTTTCTTGATCGTTAAGCCATCAGAGAACAAGGGACAATTATTCGTTAACCTATTTAAACTGACATTTGACCAAACACAGTGAATTCTGACTCCGACTGAGCACCTAGAAAGTATTTATTTAATGTATGATTATATTGAATATCTTATCACCTCGAGGGCACAGTGAGTTTAATACATCATTAAATATACTATCCTAACATCATGCCTGATAAAATAACATATATCATATATATTTTATGTATCATATATGATATATTTTGGTAGATGCAAATAAAATTAGTTATGAGCCTCAGATGTTAACATAATGCATTTATTCTGAATCTATGAATTTTGCTTTTCATATAACTGCTAAGATTAAATGCAGGAGATTCTCTACTGTTGTCATTAGCCTAGAATTGTCAGATTTAGCAGAAGAAAAAAAAAGACTGCCAATTAAATTTGAATTGCAGTTGAACAAATAATTATTTTAGTATAAATATGCTCCATGAAATATTTGGGACATACTTATTCCAAGAACCAAAATAAAACCACATATAACCAAACAAAATAAAACAAATCCATTGTATCTTAGAAAACCAAATTCAGCCCTACATATATGCTTTATCTGGCAACTTGAAACTGTTTATGTAACTGTCTTTAAACATAAAGTAAAAGAAGTGAAAACATGAATAAAACATTATCTAATGGTTATAATACTGCTTAGATGTTAACTATCAAAATTGATCCTGTTGTCTATAATAACACTTCCATTTATCCATTTCTATTTTAAATTCAATGTATACTGCTTTTATAGACCCATTAAGCAAAAAAAGATTCTAATTTAGGACATAGTTAAAGGCTAGGTTCAAAAACTCACTAAACAGTAATGTGAAATCATATCAAAGTATAAATCCCACAGGTGAAGGTAAATACAATGTCAAATACAAAATAATATAACATAGTAATGGTCAAATTATCTATAATTCTAATATAAAAGTTAAAGGAAAAAGTATTAAAAATAACTAGAAGCATAAAAATTTAATATGAGATTCACACTTCTTTCAATGTACTTGATACATCTGTGTTGGTATATACTCCTCATTTAAAATGCTTTTGATAGAAGCAAACTAAAAATACAAAATACTACTTTAACACTTTGCCAAATATAAAGAAAACGTAATAAATTTGAGAAAAGGAATTAGAAAAACCCCTTGTTTCCAAAATATCTCTAATCCTCTAAGAGAGATCGCATGGGAATATGAATAGGCTGGGCCTTAAATTCACTATACCAGCGGTGTGTCTTTGAATTAGCCTTGTCAGTATAACATGAGAACTTACAAATGCAAAGGGCCTCCACACAGACCAACTGGATCAGAAACTCTGACCCAGGAGGCTGCAGGTCAGATTTAAAAGGAGATTCTGATGCACTCTAAAGTTTGAGGTCTAAGTTTTAATCCTACCTCTGTCATCACCAACCTGAGTAACTTATGCAAATGCCCTAGTTACATTTCAAATTCAGTGTATGTAAAAGGACATAGATATTATCAGTTTTGCAGAGAGTAACATCAAGATGATTCATAGACATGATTAACATGAAAGCAGTTTTTAAACCTATAAGACCATAGAAACATAGCCAACCTATTATTTACATCACAAGGAAATATTCTTTAAATTTTTTGTAAGTCATGATAACACTTATTCAATACATGATAAACTATATATGTTTGTTCCTATCATTGTTTTTGGTCACTTTAATCATGAAAGAATGGATATAAAAAGGAAAAACTTTCAATATTAAAATGAACTTGGGACCTAAGCTATTGATTCTATCTGCTAAAAGCATTCTATTTAACCATAAGTGCTTTATCCAGACTGAAAGCACGTATTACCATTTCTAAATAGAACAGCTCTACTGCTGACTTTCCCCATATGTGAGTGTTTAATGGGAGAGCCTATAACAAAGACCAGGTTTATTAGGTTCAAGGTCTGGCTCTGCTGTTCCCTCATCTGTGAATTTAGACACGTGCCTATCCCTGTGTACATTAAAGGGTTTGACAAGATTGAGTTCTGTGGGTGCTTTAAGTTGTGAATACTACACAGTTATACTCTAGCATCTTTTTAAAAACTTATGGACACCTAATAGTTTTATATATTTGTGGGGTACATATGACATTTTGATACAAGCGTACAGTATGTAATAATCAAATCTGGTAACTGAGATATTCATCACCTCAAACATTATCATTTCTTTGTGTTGATACTCTTACACACTGACAGCACACTTGAAAGAGAATTACTCTGTTCTCATTCTCATTCATATTATATTCAACTTTTAAGGATTCCAAGATGGTATATCTTGGTTAGAGACCCCACGGGATTCTTAAAGGAAAATGGATCTCTGAAAGCATTTACCCATTGTTTTCATATGTTCACTTTATTCAGATCAAATATTTTATGTGACCAAATTCATAAGACAAAGACAGAAAAATAAATTCTGAGCTCAGTACATGGCAGCTGTGTCACTCCTTCTTGAAACTTAATCTCTATTCTGTGAAGACAGAAAATTCCATTTAATAGGCATATTTTATTGCCACTTACAGTAAAACCTTTAAAATATGCTTTAGTTCTTAGAGATATGGATGAATGTTTTAAGTCAGAAAACCTCAAGGTCAGAAGTAAATCTTTTGCAAGAGATGCACAATCATAAATTAGTTTTTCAAGCAAAAGATATTGACTTTGAATATCCAAAGAAATAAAAATTTAAAAAATATAATTAATGTATAAGCATCTATCCAGAATGTCCACTGACTAGTAAAGGAGTATTCATTTATTGTTCCAATAACTTCAGGAGTCCTTAGTCTTTAGAAAATGCAGAAGGATATTAACATCTATATTTCAACACTTTTAAAACATCATTTGGGGACGATGTACCTAGTGAAACTTATTCACTAGACAACTATTTTTGACAATGTGCTGTAGTTCACTATAAACTAGAATATGAACTCTTATTAGCCAGTGCCTATAGAATGCCATTCAGCCATGTTGGAAAAGGAAAAAAAAAAAAAAAATATATATATATATACACACACATATCATCCAAGTAGACTTCTATACGATGCTATTCATTTTTATTTATGATTTATGCCCACAAATTCTTCTCAAATAAATCACAAATAGGTAATATGTGTTGATTGTGTCAAACATGTGCTTAGTTCTATGCCAGGTGCTATAAATGCAATGGCCAATAAAACATACCTGATCTCTCCTGTCACTGAGCTTCATCACGAGAAACACTAAAAAAAAAAAAATGCACATTAGTATAGAAACAAAAATCACAATATGTTAACTGAAGGACAAAGGGGATACATTGATAGTTGATTGGATAGGGTTGTACATGGAATGATCAGGAAGGATCTGATTCTATCTATCTAAATTAATATAATTTCTCTGTAAGTAAAAAAAATTCATTCAAATAGAGAAAATTTAATTGTGCTTGGTCATGTTGACAGAAAAGTTCCTCTCAGAATCTCTAGGCTATGGATGAGTCATTTGGAGCAGTTTCCAAGAATGTAATTCTCACAAATGCAGGCCTCATGGCCATCGTGTAAGGGTTTTTCTTTGTTTGTTGGTTGGTTTTTTTAAACCTATAAGACCATAGAAACATGACTAACCTATTATTTCCATCATGAGGAAATATTTTTGAGGACGTATCTGTTTTTTAACAGGTTTTTTTAAGTTGTGGTAAAATATCTAGCAGTTACCATTTTCCATTTTAACTATTTTAAGTGTACCATCTAATGGCATTAATTACAGTTGCAATGCTATGTAATCATCACCATTTATTTCCAAAACATTTTCATCACCTCAAATAAAATAATCATTAATTAAAACTCCCTCCTCCAAGGATTTTATAACTTCTAATCACTTTCTATTTCCATAAATGTCTGCATTCTTTATGTGAAATGTTTTTGCAATTCTAATTGGCTGAGAATTTTTTTACAAATAAGAGTATTGACACAATCTTACTGCTCCAACTCTGAACACTACTTACACAATTTTACTATTTGACCAACACCCTTAACTGAACATGGAATACGGATATTGATACTCTTATATTTCTGGAATAACAAACATTTCATACAATGCAAGAAACAGACGACAATAACACATATAAATTGCAATGTAATAAAGAAAAATGAGGGCTTGAAATTCAGATGCAACTCAATTGTAACCTGGCTCTGCAATTTACTGCGTGTATGTGCACAAGTTACTTAACCTCTTTGACTGTCTCTTTACTCATTTGCATAATGTATAAAGTTGATGATGACTGTGAAAGAGTAAAGTGATCTTCATGAATCAATTGGGCTACTAAGGATGGCAGAGAAGTCAATGATAAGCTTGGTCATTCAGATCTCTCTCAATTAAATCCAATAATGCATAACCTTACTTGCCATTTCTTCTCTTTTAAAATGCCCAGAAATTTTAGACCTATGAGAGAGTCAAATACAGTTTCTGTGAATCCACTTCTATCATTCCCCACATAAAATGTCTTTGACACAAGCTACTACCAAGATGCAGGATAAGTAGAGTTGTGTTTTCTTAATTTTGTTTTGTCTCCATATTTGCTCTGGTTGGCCAGTCAACCACGTTCTTTATACAATGACCATGCTGTTCCATAAAAGTATTCCAATTATAATGTAAAGTAATAAAGGTTAAAATAAATTGGGGAAGAACCTGTTTATTTTGAATACCAAAATAAGACATATTATATAAGTAATGCAAAATCTAGATATACGAAGACTTTGGCTTATAAAACAAAATTTTAAGACATTATAACTAGTATATCTTAAAAAAATAAGACGAGATAAAGAGTTTCATGTTTCAATTTTATCTCAATATTATATTAGATTTTATTTTGCAAAGGTGCTTGTTAACAAAAATATCATATTCAAAAAGCCCTAAATATCATCGAACTTGGTAAGAAAGCTTGTGTTTATACAATGGCAACAGCAATAAATAGATTGTGAGCAGCAGTGTGCTAGAGCGAGCTTGTATAGGCAAGCAAGAACAGACTGTGCAGATCTCCCAATTCTGCATTCAGTGGCATCATGTTGTCAGCTTGAGATTAGCCACAGTAAAAGTATTCACACCAAGGGAATTTGAAAATGATAGAAATCAGGACTTTTTTTTTTTCCAGAGAATCACCAGCATACCATAAGTTACTAGGCACTTCTTACTCATAGTTGCTTATGCTATGGTTTTAGAAAGAAGAAGTGTGGAGAACAGATACCTACTGAGCTTAAGAGAGTATGCAAAGCTTGCTTTAAGATCTGGGAAGATTTTTGCTAATGACAGTGCTTCTTATACATTAATGTGTGTAAAAGTCACCTGAGAATATGTTAAAATGCAAATCCTGATTCTGTAGCGGTTGACTGGGATCTGAGGTCATGTGTTCTTTATGTTACCCCTAGAAAGCCTGTGCTGCTCTAAGCACCACATGAGTTCAAAGGGTTAGAATATTTCCAATTAATTTCATTCAGTTGAACAAAGATTTCATGGGGAGGGGATCTGTCTTTCCTATTAAAATTCTTTTTTGGTGGTAAAACCAAGCTTTGAAAAAAATCTCTTCATAAATGATTATAATTTTTGATTATTGTTTTAGTAGAATAGTGTAAAAGTACATTCTTTTTCTTCTACAAAATAGGTAGTAATTCATTCTCTTTAAGCAATAAGCTAATCTTTCTACTAAAATTTCTATTAAAATTTGCATATAATCTTTTGTTAAGATAAAATGGTGTCTTTTTCTTCTGGGTAGATACCTAGTAAAACGACTGCAGGATCAAATGGAAGGTCCACTTTTAGCTTGTGGAGGATCTGCTGTACTTCTTTCCATAGAGGTTGTGTTGCTTCTCTCCACTGCAAAATAAAAAGATGGAGTCTTTATAACTTTTGTAACAATCTGGAGGAATTTAGACAACACTCTCCTAAGCTAACCATCAGAAGAATGAAAAAGCAAGCATCCTATGTACTCAATACTAATTTAAAATACTAATTTAAAACTAGTAGCTGAATAACTACATGAAAGAAAAACATAATTAAATTCAAGGAGGGGGAGGGGGCAAGAAGAGAGGGGCTCCATAGTTCCCTCCAACGGGTACAACAAATACAAACGATGTATGCTAATCATGCATTTAAATATATGTATGGTTGAAAAATAAAGAGCAATACTATTTTACAATTCTACTCCCCCTCTCAAAACTCACCAAAAACATAGGAATGAACAGAGAGAGAGAGAGAGAGAGAGAGTGTGTGTGTGTGTGTGTGCGCGCATGCGTGCATTGAGAGTGGGTGGATCTACCTACAAATCACAAGAAAATGGCCACCATTGTTATCCAAAAACCACATTCTGAGACATGTCTACAAAACACTACGAAATACAAACAAAATGGGAGAGGACTCAAAGACAAAATGCTTACCCCTTTCCACTTTGAGAAGTATTCAGAGTTTCTCCAAATTAATTGTTGCTATGATTAGTGTTTTATTCAATGATCTCTTTGAGTAATTAGATTTAGAGGGATAGGAAGAAAACTAAAGAATGATACAATACTTCTGCATAAGCCAAGATCGATACTGCGGCATAGCACGAGAGATAGACTTGAAGAAGAAACCATACTCATATAACATGTTTATCTATGATTCCACTTAGTTGGGACTGCCAGAGGTGAGTTGTAATAAATGATGGAAGGAAAACAATAATCAGTACAGCACAAAACAGAGCCTAAAGCTTATGGGATTTATTGTGAATAGCCAACCACTTAAATGTCAATAACTAAGAGGAAACATGCTGCCAAGGAGGAATGACTGACATTTGTTTAGAATACTTACGGAAGGAAAGAAACTCAAATCAAATATACTAGCATGCCCAGATCATTATATTTTCCCCTGACTCCAAAATATGACTGGTCCCACAAAAGATCAGTGTAATATCAAAGGAGTAAACATTAAACTATCCAATGAAATTGGAAAAAAATTAGTTTTAATTAAAAGAAGCAATCAAATGAGAACAAATAACCAGTGAATAATACAAATCACAAGTAGACTTGTCTAAGGAATAAAAAAAAAACCAAGCTCAGACAATTATTTCTCCACAGTCTCAGAAAATTACAAATAGTAGCATGACTTAGATGACAAGAAATGCACCTACAGTAATATAACGGTTCAAAACAGATTGTATGACGATGGATATAAAAGCTAACAGAATTCTGAAAACAGGTGGAAAAGAGAACAAAACAGTAGACATATAAGATGATGTAAGAAACACTGCAAGTTTATATACATTATTGAAAATGTAGAAGGCCTTAGTGGAAAATCATGAAGAAATTACACCGAAGGAAAGAATAAGGTGAAAGAGATACGAAAATATGAAATCAATACCTGACACAGTACTGATGCTCCTGAAGAATGAAGCTCGATGGCTGAGGAAGGCCTATATATGGGGACAAGAAGGACATAATGTATCATAAGCAAAAGGTACAGAACATTCAGCATGAGAACCTATCTGGAGAAAGTTACCAAATTTCAAGGATAAATAAGATACATGTGGGCATTCATGAAGAAAGAAATAGTCATTTACAAAGAGGGTTTTATTCTTTACTTGCCACAACAAATTAACTGATAATATACTTCCTTTCTTATTGTAACAACAAAAATCAAACTGGAAAATCCAAAAACAAACCCCCAAACTAGAACACTGTACAAAACATAAGAAACAATTGTTTCTAACAGTGCAAAACAGTTTAGGATTGTGATCCCCCAAATAAGGAAAATGAATGAGCTGAGCATTAAGACCACCGGAGCTATATGCTCAGAGGCATTTCTTTTTCTTTCTTTCTTTCTTTTTTTTTTTTTTGAGACAGACTCTAGCTCTGTTACCCAGACTAGAGTGCCTAATACAACGCCTGCCTATTTTAGTACAGACAGGTGTCGCTCTTGCTCAGGCTGGTTTCAAACGCCTGAGGTCAGGCAATCCACCCGCCTAGATGGCTAGGATTACAAGTGTGAGCCACCATGCCCGGTGCCCAGAGACATTTCTGAACCACAGAAAAGAGAGTAAGAAATGAAGCTAGTAGAGCGGAGTTGGTGAGTTAAGAAAGCATATATCAGACTTTGGGAAAGATGAAACGTAGACATGAAAGCGCACATAGCTACAGAGGCAGGAGATATGTGGAATAAGAACTGCAAATCTCTTCATAGGGATTCCTTTGAGTCTTTGGCTGAATATTTAGCTCTGCACATATAGTATAAAACTCCAAGAGGACAGATAAATAACAAATTCTTGATAATGATAAGCTTAACAATTTGTGGAGTTAACAAAAGACATTGACATTCTGCGTTCCAACTGGCCGGAATGGAGAGACTATGTTGAATACCCAGAACATGAATTAGAGATCCCAGAAGGATCAGGCTTTAAGAGGAGGTATAGACCAGCCTTAGAATAAAGTTTACTCTAAATATGAAAGCCTACACACCAGCCACTGAAGGATCAAGTAGGTTTTCAAGTAATCTATATCGCTTCCTGAAATAAATGCATAAATGTCAGTACTCTTTTATAAAAACTTCAAAATCTAGAAACTCGACAATGTTAAAAAGCAATGTTCTAAGACATGCTAAGAAGTATAAAAATAGATCCATGGCCAGAAGAAAAATAAGTCAACAGAAACAGATTCAGATGAAAGAGTTATGATGGAAACACCAGAAAAAAATACATTAAAATGATTATATAAAATACATGTCCTTAGAAGAAAGCACAAACATTATAAGTAAAAAATAAGAAATTTATATGAACAAATTTGAATTTCTAGAGCCCCCCCAAAGTCAATCTTTGAAATTCAAACCTCACAAAACAGCTTTAACAATAGATAAGACAATACAGAAAATAAGAATAACTAAGCCTGAAGACATGACAAAAAACACTATTGAATCTAAACTGCAAATAGGAAAAATACTATAAAAATATGAACAATGCCCCAGAAATGTATATGGAAATATATAACAGTCTAACATATGCATAACTATAGATTAAGAAAGGCTTTGTCAACAAAAATAGTAGAATAAGAATCCAGAAAAATATTTCTTTCCATAAAATAAGGAATATGGCAAAAAATGCCAGAATAAACATTTTTAGAACTCTGGAAACCAATGACAGCCTTGCAGCAATCCATTTTAGCAACCCAAACACCAGCAAAAATAAAACTGAAGAAGTCAACTATAAATAACTCTGGAAATTAACCAAAGGCTTGCAACAATGTGAAGAACAATTTTTTTCCCAGAAAACACAGCAGAACATTGGTAAGAAGAACACTCTTTAGAATTTATTCTTATACTACTCCCATGTCCCTCATTCCAGCTCTATGAGATTTTTGATTTTTTAAATTGTATTTCATTTTTAAAATTTAGTTCCTTTTTTATTGTTTGGGATTCATTGAGCATACAAAGAAGTAGATTACATTGATTGTATTTGTTAGGTAAAGTCTCTCTTATAATTGTGTCCCACCCCTAAGAGGTGTGCCATATACCATGGCTCCCATGCCCCTCCCCCTCCTCTGTCCCTGCTCCCTCCATCCCCTACCCCACACCTTGTATTAGATCATCTACTCCCTTCAGATAAAATGATTTTTTTTCATATTCTCCCTTCTACTCAATTCATATTAGAATTGAATACCTTGGATTCTTGCTTCTCCATTGTTGTAATACTTTACTAAGAAGAACGTGTTCCACTTCCATCCAGGTTAATACAAAAGATATAAAGTCTCCATCCTTTTAATGGCTGAATAGTATTCCACAGTATACATATACCACAGCTTGTTAATCCATTCCTGGGTTGGTGGGCGTTTAGATTGTTTGCACATTTTGGAGGTTGTCAATTGAGCTGTGATAAACTGTCTAATGCAAATATCCTTATGATAAAATGATTTTTTGTCTTCATGGTAGATGTCTAGTAATGGGATTGCAGGATCAAATGGGAGGGCTAATTTGAGTTCTTTGAGGATTCTCCATACTTCCTTCCAAAAAGGTTGTATTAGTTTGCAGTCCCACCAGCAGTATAAAAGTGTTCTTTCTAGACAGACTTACAATCAACTATTATATAATATTCAAATAACTAAATAAAACTTGGAATATATAATAAAATGAAAGTATACAATCAATATCTTATCAAAAGAGACTATGAAGGGCTAGAAATTATAAAAAATAAGCAAATATAAATTAAGAACTTAAAATCTACAATGACTAAAATAAAATATATACTAGTTTAATACTGCAGTAAACTTGAAGTAACAAAAGAATGAATCAGTGAACTTGAAGATGGATCAATTGAGATTAGTCAGTTTAACAGAAAAAATGGGTTGAAGAAAAAAATAACAAGCTCAGAGAGCTCTGAACACCGTCAAGCACACTGGGGATGTCAGAAGAGGAAAAGGGAGAAATAGGAAGTACCAGAAAGAGTATGTTAAGAATCAATTGTCATGAAACTTCCCACCTTCACCTTCTTATAAAGCCGCCATTTACTCTCATGATAGTCCATTAATCTATTAATTCATGAAGTGAAAAATCCATTCCCGAGGGCAGAGCCCTCGTCATTCTATTACCTTTTCTCACTCCCTTTAATACTGCCATGTTGGGGTTTAAATTTCAATTTGGCTTTTACAGGGGGAAAATATCCAAACCATATCAGAATCCATCACATTAAAAAAAAAAACAGTAAAATTGACAGTTGACTGAAATTAGAAAATAGTTGGACACAAATGAAGAAATCACAACATACCAAAAAACTTATGGGATTGTGCTAAAGCATTTCTTAGGGGGAAATTTATGGATAGAAAGAGAAGAATGATCTCAAAACAGTAGCCTAATCTTTCACCTTGAGAAACTATAAAAAGAGTAAACTGAAAAGAAATCTTTAAAAGGAGAAAAAATAAAAATGAAAGCACAAATAAACTTGAATCTTTATAGCAGCTCAATTCACAACTGCAAAGATGCGGCAACAACTCGAGTGCCTTTCAAACCAAAAAATGGATTAATAAACTATGGTATATGTATACCATGGAATACTATTCAGGCATAAAGAAAGATGGAGGCTTTGCATTTCTTGTGTTAACCTGGATGGAGTTGAAACACATTCTCTTAAGTGAAGGATCACAAGAATGAAAAAACAAGCATCCCACGCATTCAATACTAATATGAAACTAGTAGATGAACAACTGTACACTCACATGAGAAAAAACACATTTAAATTCAAGAAGGAGGAAGGGGAGAGAGGAAAGGGGTGAGTGGGTGTGGTTAAGTTCTCACCAATCAGGCATAATGTAAGGGTATATGGCACACTTCCTGAGGAGTGTAGGGCTCAACTACAACTTAGACTTTATCTAACAAATGAAAAAAAAATGTAGCCTAATTGTCTGTACTGTTATATTAATATGAAATGAAAAATAAGGTAAAAAATAAAGGAAAAATTATAAAAACTTGGATTACTTAAGATATTAACAAAATTTACCAACTTTTGGTAGGTGAACCAAGAAAGAAGGCACAAATTCCTAAAATCAGGACTGAAGCCGTTGACATGAACACCAGTCTTAATCAAAATAAAACATTAACAGAATAAAAAGTACAGAAAGGTGATGAGGGAATCCTATGAATTTAATTGTTTAAAATTTACAAGTAACAAAACCTCACTTAAAAAGTAGAACATCTAAATAGAGGTAGAATAAATGGAGTGACCAAATAAAAATACCAAAAATCTTTACATAACAAAGATCCTCAGAGACTCACAAGGATTCTCTGGCAGGTTTTTAACAATATTTGACAAATCAAATCTAGCAATGTATGAGGGATTCTAAAGCGTGATTAAATGTGATGTTTCCAAGAAATAAAACATGGGTTTAACATACAAAGTTCAGCTAATGTAAAACACCATATCACACAATCATCTGAATAGATGCAGGAAAAGAATTTCAGAAAATCAAGTACTCTTTTATGAAAAACATTTATCAAAGTAGAACTAGAAAAGAAATTCCTCAACTAAATAATATGCACCTACAAAACACCCAGAGATAACATTATACTTAATGATAAAAGAATGAACATATTTCCCTTAATTTTAGGAACAACAAAAGGATATCCACTGGAGCCGCTCTCATTCACCACTGAACAAAAAATTCAAGCAAAGACAATTTAGGCAATTAAGAATAGGCATCAAGATAGGAGAATAAGGCTCGGCGCCTGTGGCTCAATCGGCTAAGGCACCAGCCACGTACACCTAAGGTGGCGGGTTCAAATCCCCAGCCTGAGCCCGCCAAACAACAATGATGGCTGCAACCAAAAAAAATGGCCGGGCGTTGTGGCAGGCACCTGTGGTCCCAGCTACTTGGGAGGCTGAGGCAGGAGACTCGCTTGAGCCCAGGAGTTGGAGGTTGCTGTGAGCTGTGATGCCATAGCACTCTACCCAGGGGGATAGCTTGAGGCTCCATCTCAAAAAAAAAAAAAA
>CAUYQV010055518.1:0-28097 GCA_963574575.1 Galagoides demidoff
ATGTGGCTATTTCACCAGAATATGAGTTTTATATTATTTTTGTTAATTTTATAATGTTAAACTGTAATAATAACAAATACTTGTTGAGAAGTGATTATTGAGAACTGCTTATCAAAGTTTGCATTGTTGTCAGGCCCTGCCCTGCTGGGTCCCCTGCCCCGCCCCCCCCCATGTTGTCCCGCTTTACAAATGTTAAAATCTAGTCACCCTAGTCAAAGTAATCACAGGTGGTAATTTAAGTATTTTTATCACTAGGTACTGGGACTGCCTCTATCCTATTCTTATTTGATTATGATTTTCTGATACTTTTTCATAGTGGATATGTCTTCTGGCATTTTATAGAGGAGATCACAAAATTTTTTTTCCCTTTCTTCCTTTTTTTTTTTTTTTTTTCCAGAGAGAGAGTCTCACTCTGATATCATTAATTTCATTCGGTAGAGTGCTAGGGCATCACAGCTCACAGCAACCTCTTGGACCTAGGTGATTCTCTTGCCTTAGCCTCCTGAGTAGCTGGGCTACAGGCCCTCACCACAATGCCTGGCTATTTTTATGTTGCAGTTTGGCTGGGGCCGGTGCCCTACCCACTGATCCACAGGTGCTGCCCAATTTTTCCCTATTGAATAATGCTCCAGATGATTCTCAGACGTATGTCTCACCCCACCCCCTTCAGATGGATTTTCAGTCAACAAAAGTTTATGGAGAATCTACCATGTGCCAGGCATTAGCTAGGAGTGGAGGCTGTAAGACTGGCTGTATCCCTGCCCTGCTCACATGGCATTTTAAAAACACTGTTCCTTTCCCTTTGTTCTGCAGATTTTTTTTTTCCATGGCCCATACTTCCCTTTTATTTCTTTATTCATTTTTCTATGAGGTGAAATCTTTGTCAATAACAGTAACATTTAAGTAGATATAATATCAAATTCTGAATTATACCTAAGTATCTGCTAATTAATTCAAAGAGCATGTATTTACTATGTGCAAAAAACTGTGCCAGTGCCAATTCCTTTTAAGTACTTTGCATGTGGAAGTGTTTAGTCCTCATGTACCTTTAGGTATTGCTGTTGTTATCTGTATTCCCATTTTACAGATAAAGTAACTGAGGCATTAAGTGGCTAAGAAGCTTGCACTAGAAGTTAAATACAGATGATCTGGATCCAAGGCCAACTCTCTTAACTACGTCCTTGTGAAAAATTACTTAGAAAAACATGCCTTGCCTCAAACGACTTGGTAGGTAACATTTCTGTGTATTTTTTTTTCCACTTTTTTCTTCTAGTGATTCACTTGGCCATTCGTGGAATTATGCTTTGTCATATTGACCTTTTTATCTTATTGTTTATCTTTTCTACTAAAATGAAGACTTTCTTAAACGTAGGAGTCATGTATTATTTCTCTTTTTATCTTCGGCAACTAGCAAATAATAAAGGATCACTAAATATAAAGGCTCAAGAAGTTATTCAAAAGAAATAGCAGTAATTATTCAAAATTAGTATTTACGAATACATTCCACTTAAGGATACAATAGTGTTTTAAAGCCTTTGACTGAATAAGTTGCAATGCTATTCTTGTAAGAGAGTTAAACATTATTATCTGTGTTTCACAATCAAGGGCTTAATTGTCAAAAGGTCAAAAGGCTTACTATAAGTTATAAAGTCAGTCAGTAGGAGAGAAAAAACAGAATCTAGGAGTTTCTTTTCTTATTATAAGAAAGATATCCCAACGTTAAATCAATGCCCATAAGAATACAAAGAAAAAAAAAGTAACAAAGTTACAAAACCAAACAGTATTTAAACATGACATTAATTATTAACTATACATAAGTTATTTTGAAAACCAACTATAAAGATTATGTTCAGAAAACTTCTTTCCATGCTATTTTTGTTTTCTACACATTATTTTAGTAATAAAGGCTATATCCTCCCATGAGATCTACAGGGCGGATATGAGATAAGCCACAGATGAGTTAACTTGTTTTGGCTTGAGTAAGGAAATGTGGCTGCTCCAGATGCTTCCATGCTCCAGGCACATCAGATCTAGTAGGCAAGAGAAACTGGGCTAAGACTCAAAGTAGGGAGGTGTTTTTAGCTAATGACAAAGTCTACTTTTCCAGTGTTTCCGCAGACGAGGATCTTTTTTAAGAAAAATATTATTACAACATAGTTATAGATTAGTTCTTGGTAAACAAACTTCAACAAAGGATGAGCCAAGAGAATTGAATTTCTAACTGTAGAAATACTTATTTTTACCCTTAAATCTGTTCCACTGTTTTCTCTACCTCTGTTAATGGCTTCACCATCCACTGAACTGACCAAGCTAGAAAACACAAACTCATTCTCCACGCTTCTTTCTCCCTCATATTCACATGTCAATGGTTTTCCTCCTGTGTCCATTCTGTCTTCTAAGTATAGTCACGAGAGGACTTTTCTGTTTGGACTGTCCTTATCATAACTCATTCTAGAATAAGTAATCAATGCTTCCATTAGCACCAATGTTCAGATGCTGTTAAAAATAAGATAAGAGTGCCTTATGCCAGAAAAATTCTACTAATGCTCATTTATTTTTATCTTTTTTATTTTTTTGAGACAGATTCTCACTCCATTGCCCTGGTTTGAGGGCCATGGTGTTATCATAGCTCACAGCAACCTCAAGCTCCTGGGCTTAAGTGATCCTCTTGCCTCAGCCTCCTGAGTAGCTGGGAATGTAGGTGCTCACCACAATGCCTGGCTAGTTTTTTTCTTTGTAGTAGAGACGGGGTCTTGGTCTTGTTTAGACTGGTCTCCAATTCCTGAGCTCAGACAGTGGGTTAGCCAGAACCCTCTTTTTCCCATTTGCTCAGACCACTGAGTCTTCTTTCTTACCTCTTTAAAATGCAGCTAAACAGATTCCATGACCCAAGTAAGCAAGAAAGTCAAGGTCCTAATTATTCACTTTAAAATAATGATATACAAGCCGGGCGTGGTGGCTCACACCTGTTATCCTACCATTCTGGAAGGCTGAGGCAGTTGGATCACCTGAGTTCAGGTGTTTGAGACCATCCTGAGCAAAAGTGAGCGGCTGTCTCTACTAAAAATAGAAGAACTAGCCAGGTACCTCCTGTAGTCCCAGCTACTCAGGAGGCTGAGGCAAGAGGATCTCTTGAGCCCAAGAGTTTGAGGTTATTGTGAATTATGACACCATGGCACTCAACCCCAGGGCAACAGAGTGAGACTTTGTCTCAAAAAAAAAAAAAAAAAGAATAAAGAAACAATAATATGCAGTAATATCAAATACTATAATAAGAAAGATAACTAGAAATCTCTTAGTTTGGAAATTAAGCAACATGTGTAAATAGACTATAGGCCAAAATAGAAACTGCAACAGAAATTAGAAAATACTTTGAACTGTATAGTAATAATAAGGCACATCAAACTCATGAGATGTAGTAAAAGTGTTGTTTAGAGGGAAATCTATATGCTTAAGTACATGTGTTAGAAAAAAATGGCTGAGGCTGAAGCTCAGTGTTAGGATGCTGGCCACCTATATCACACCTGGTGGGTTTGAACCTGGCCAGGGCCTGCTAAAAAACAATGACAATTAAAACCAAAAAATAGCTGGGCTTTGTGGCAGGGGCCTATAGTTCCAGCTACTTGGGAGGCTGAGGAAAGAGAATCACTTAAGCCTAAGTGTTTGAGGTTGCTGTGAGCTATGATGTCACTGCACTCTACCAAGGTGACATAGTGAGACTCTGTCTCAAAAAAAAAAAAAAAGAAAAAAGGAAAGAAAAAATGGCTGAAATTAATGATTTAAGATTTCATCTTAGCTTGGCACCTATGGCTCAAGTGGCTAAGGTGCCAGACACATACACCTAAGGTGGTGGGTTTGAATCCAGCCCAGGCCTGCCAAACAACAATGATGGCTGCAACCAAAAAAAAAAAAAAATAGCTGGGTGCTGTGGTGGGTGCCTGTGGTCCCAGCTACTTGGGAGGCAGAAGACTCGCTTGAGCCCAGGAGATGGAGGTTGCTGTGAGCTGTGATGCCACAGCACTCTACCCAAGGGAATAGCTTGAGGCTCTGTCTCAAAAAAAAAAAAAAGATTTCATCTCAAAAATTTAAAACAAGATATTAAGCAAAGATGAAGGAAGAAAATAATAAGAAACACCAATGAATGTGAGCAAATAATGGAGAAAAATTATAAAGCCAAAAGCTGGTAATTTGTAGCAATGAACGAAAATGACAAACTCCAGTAAGTCAAGAAAAGGGAGAAAACACCAATGTCAGGAATGAATAAAGTTCCTACCACCATTAAAAAGAGAATAGAAGGGCTCGGCGCCTGTGGCTCAATCGGCTAAGGCGCCAGCCACGTACACCTAAGGTGGCGGGTTCGAATCCCCAGCCCGGGCCCGCCAAACAACAATGATGGCTGCAACCAAAAAATGGCCAGGCGTTGTAGCGGGCACCTGTGGTCCCAGCTACTTGGGAGGCGAAGGCAGGAGACTCGCTTGAGCCCAGGAGTTGGAGGTTGCTATGAGCTGTGATGCCATGGCACTCTACCCAGGGGGATAGCTTGAGGCTCTGTCTCAAAAAAAAAAAGAGTAAATGAGATCTATTAATAGCCACCATGGACTCGAACTGGAAACACTGTGGGCAAAGGACTCTGGAGAGAATTAGCCAAGGGTCACTTGGCAAGAGCTGGTGGCTCCTTGACACTGATGATAAGAGCATCTTCATGTAAACTGAGATCTGAGTGACAAGGAGCCAACCATAGGAAGATGACAGCAATGAGCCTTCCAGGTAGAGAGAACAACCAGAGCCAGTGCTCCCCAGAAGTAATGGGAGTATTTGCAGATCAGAAGGAAGGGCAGTGATGCTGGTGTGCACCTGGCAGGAAGTTGAATGGTTGGAAACCGGATCAGAGACATAGGCAGGGACCAGTGAAATCAGGTCTTAATATGGAGTTAGGCTTTATGCAAAGCATGATGGGAGTCATTGAAAGGTTTTCTTTTTCTTTTTCTTTTTTTTGAGACAGAGTCTCACTTTGTCACCTTTGATAGAGTGCCATGATGTCATAGCTCAAATTCTTGGGCTTAGCCTCCTGAGTAGCTGGGACTGCAGGTGCCTGGTATTTTTTAAAGATGAGGTCTTACTCTGGCTCAGGGTGGTCTCGAACTGAGAGCTCAGGTAATCCACCCACCTCAGCCTCCCAGAGTGCTGGGATTACAGGCGTGAGCCACCACACCAGGCCCATTGAAACATTTTCAACAAAGGAGTGATATGATCTGCTTTACCTTTTAAAAAGACCAGTCTATAAATTTTTAAATGCTTTAAAAAAATTGTTTACAATTTTTATTGATTTTTCCTTTGATGTGACTATTTTTTAAAAGTTCCTATCTTTCTTTTTTTTAATTTTGAGACAATTTCTCTCACTCTATTGCCTGAGTTAGAGTGCACTGGCATCACCATAGCTCACTGTCACCTCAGTTGCAAATGATCTCCTACTTCAGACCCTCAATCCCTCAGCGGGGACCACAGGCACACACCATCATGCCCAGCTAGTTATTTTAATTTTTTGCAGAAACAGAGTTTGCTATGTTGTCAGGCTGGTCTCAAACTTCTGGTCTAAAGCAAATCCTTCCCAAAGTGTGGGATTATAGGTGTGAGCCACAGAGTATGGCCTAAACTTCCTGTCTTTAAATGATATAAAATCATATCATTTATAGACAAAGTGATGTAATGTCTGAGATCTACCTCAAAGTTAGAGATAGAGATGAAAGAGGATTGGTCACAGCTGGATATGTGTTAAGGGTGGGTACATGAGGATTTGAGTTACTATTCTTTCTATTGTTGTGTCTATTGAAAATTTTAAAATAATGAAATGTTAAAAACCAAAAGAATCAGTCTGGCTGCAGCTCTGTCATGAATGGGCAAAGAGCAAGAGGGCCGGTTAAGCCAAGGCGAGTCCATCCAAGATATGGGTGCTCATATGTCGACAGAGAAAAGGGGATGGACTTGGGGTGCATTTGGTAGCTGGAGCCAGGAAGACATACTGGTAGGTAAGTGGGGGAAAGAAACCCGAGGAACCAATGTAACTCTTCAATTTTTAGCTTAGTAACTGGTTGGAGTAAGATGTTAATGACCCAGATAGGGGAGGCAGAGGAGGAACAGTTTGGGGGATGGGAGAAGGGACCGTCCCCTGTGGTCATGTTCAGCTTGGGATGGCTGTTAGACATTCATGTGGAAGGTCAAGCAGGCAAGTCTGGGTTGCGCAGAGAGGATAGGGACGATGTCTTAGACACCTCCTAGGAGCTGCTCCCGCTGCTCTCAGATTGACCCCATTAGGCGCGTATTTGTTCTGCTTCTGAGGCTGGTTTGGGGTTGCTCCTGACTTTTTGTGGGTGCAACCTGGTAAAGTTCTGTTCAACACTTTCTCTCTTAGGGGTTCCTTATTAATCAGAGAGACCTGCTCAGAGTCTATGAAGGGGTGACTGGGAAGTGAGGAGTTAACACCCCAGAGAGGAAACCTTTGCCCAACAAGGAACGGGAGCCAGTGGGTAAATTCTTCCCTCCTCCCCTCCTTGGACAGCCGGGCCACAGCAATCATCCATGTGGACTCTTGGACGGAGGTCCTGGGACATGGAGCAATCAGTCATGCTCGATCCCAGCTCCGTGATGCACCCCATATTTGCCTTCCCTCCCTTCCTGCCTCACTCTCCTTCTCTCCGTGTCTGGGGGACAAGAGAAACTGAGACACTCTAAAGACGGTGGAGAAGGAGGCAGGAGAGTAGGAGGAGGGCCAGGAGAAAGGAGCAGCGTGCAAACCTTGCAGAGCAGGTGATGGCTGCATTTGTTGACTGCTGCAGCGTCTGAGTGAGGAAAGACCAGGGAGTCATCCTAAGGCTTGGCAAGCACAGAGCCGGTGAATAACCTCGAGGAGGCCGTTCTTCAGGGGGTTGTGAAAGTCAGTCACACCAATTGCAGGGTTCTTGCCACACTCAACTAAAACAGAGTCGAGGGGCCCAGGGGGTGGGGAGGGAAGCACTCGGGGCACAGTCGTTCTAGAAATGCTGGTTCTCAGCAAGTCTGGTCTCTGAATCTACCTGCTGAAGTCTGAAACCGGTGTAGACAGAGAGAAGGAGATGGATTTGGGGTGAATTTTGCAGCTGAAGCCAAGCCGTATTAGTCATCCCGTTTCTTCTGGGATGAAGAAACGAGGGGAACTCATGTAGCTCTTCTGTTTTTTGCTTAGCATCTGGATGGATAAAAACGTTACCGACTAAGACAGGGAAGACTGTGGAGGAGCCAGTCTGGGGGTGGGAAAGCTGCCGAGGTCACCTGCTGCCGCTGTAGGACTCATTTTTTCTGCCACTGCCCCCAACTAGAGCTTGCCAGGCCCCCAAAGCTTCACCAATACCGGGGGACTTTCAGGACCTCACGTGATATTTCTCTTTTGCATAAAACCTCCAACCTTCCCTTCGTCTTCAGATATACAGAAGACCATCCGGTCTGTGTGTCTGCCCCAAACTGCAATTCTTTTTCTTTTTTTTTTGCAGTTTTTGGCTGGGGCTGGGTTAGAACCCACCTCCTCCAGCATATGGGGTCAGCGCCCTACTCCTTGAGCCACAGGCGCCACCCCAAACTGCAATTCTTTCTCCCAAATTTAGAGGGTTGTCTCTGCAACCCCTAAACCCTCTTTCTTTTGGCTTCTACACGGTGATAGAGAAGGAACGAGGCTAAAGCAGACTGAGGAGAGAATATGAGATTCGACAGAGTGGGGGTGATGCGCAGAGACCAGCCCCTGCTTCGAGGAGGGGCAGGCCGGGAAGTGGGGCTGGAAGAGAATGTGTGGAAAGGGAGGGTGCTTATTTTTTAAGGACAGGCAGTTTTGCTTTAAATTTATGGGAATAACCCCAAATGAAGGGCAGCGCAGGCACCTGAGTACTGGGGTTTGAAGAGAAGAGAATGCACTTCTGAAAGTGGGGGGCAGATATCCCAGGGGTCCCAGGGCAGCATCGTGCCCTGTGGCTGGGTGAGCATCTCTCATCTCTTCCCCAGATCTCTCAGCGACCCTGCCTTGGGCTGCTGCCCCCTCCAACCCCTCCCTTTTTTTCTCCTGCCTTTTCCTTTGTTTCAAGTTCAAGAACCTTAAGACAAGCAGGAGTTCCTGAGTTACAAACCTAAAACAGAATTCGGGAAAGGTGCCCTAACAGGCGTGTTCTCCGGGTCCCATCAGCTTTGTCGGGGAGAGGGGTGTCATGGCTGAGCCACAGTTGTCAAAGAACAGGACAAGGATAAGGCAGGCACCCTAAGAGGTGTCTACTGGTGCACCCACAACCTTCCCCCACCTTCTGCATTTCCTGCTGGTTAGATGCATTTGGCTAAGTTGATTTTTAAAGTGATTATTCTTATTTCCTGGGGATACCCTTGCCACAGGCAGAGTGATCATAGTCAGACTCTGTTCTGACTTTTAGTTTGGAACATTTCTTCTCTATAGCTGCAGGGAAACAACTTCTTTCATTAAACTCAATCGTTTTAAAGAGTCTGTGTAGGAGGAAAACAAATAGAGACAGTGTGTACGTTTCCTTCCGCTGAGTGGTATTTTGGCTTCTGATTCTTTCTGAACACAGGAGGATCAACACGTTTTCTGTGGGGGAGCAGATGAGTCAATGGTTCATTCAGGGAATGTTCTGGGCAGGCTCTTTTGGGGGTTATCTAGCTGGCAGTTTGGGGGCAGAGGAGTTCAGAGCTTAGTGAGTCTATGTTTTGGCTTTTAATCCTGCTAGCAAGGGTCAGGCCTGGAATTGCTGTGTTATTCCCACAACTGGAGAGCACCTTGTTTAGGGGTTCAGGCTTGAAGTCAGATCTGGTCCACTCTCTCTCTGCCATCTTCTCCCTGAGTTACCCCAGGACTTTCTTAACTCAGGCCTTCCTCGTTTGGCTTGGGGAAGAGTACATGAGATTTGATGTGTAAAGCATTCTACAAGGTACTTGGCGCAAAGTAGACACGACGCAAATAATAATGGTTATAATTTCTAGAAAGGCCTGTTGACATAGAATGGGTTTTTCAGGTGTCTAGTGCACTATACGGTTTAGAGAGAGAAGAGAAAGGTGAGAACGGGGAATAGAGGGGTTCTATGTGGAGGCTGGGTGAGTTATTCATGCAGATTTTAGTTCAAATGCTGAGTTAGTTGTTTGGGTCCTTGGGGGAGTTGCGTTGCTAAGTCTCACTTTTCTACCTTAAATATGGGAATAATAACGTTTACCTCGTGAGGTTGTTGTAAGAAATAGATCGCTAAATTGCCAAGAACAAGGCCTGACATAGAGTAGATATTCATCAGAGAATAGCTCTGATGATTAATAATAGTGTAATAGATGGGAACCACTGAGCATATAATGGAGTCCCTGTCACTGAGTGGGGAAGAGTGGCCTCCTGCATTCCTGAAATTGCACCAGCTTAGTAATTATCCACTTTGCAAGGGCAGAGGCTGACCCTGCCCAAACCTCACTTCTGATGATTCAACAAAGGCTGTTAGATTTGACATAACAAGGGCCCCTTTCAGACCTATACAAGTAATTAATAATTTTGGACAGGAATCTTGAACACTTCATTTTTTCATTTTGTTTTGGAGATCTCACCCTTGTGTTAAAAGTGGTATAGACTACATTCCTGGTTTAAAATGACTTTTTTTCTTTTTCTTTTTTTTTTTCTTTTCCTTTGAATCTGGTCACTCAGGCTTGATGAAAATCCTTGTTGTTGAGTTTGTTCCAAGTTCATGGGAACAGCATCCCATTGTATCCTTCTTGCCAAAATTGCTTAAGTGGAATCACAAGGAAACAATCAGATAAATGAACTCAGAATATGGCACATTCTACAAGACAGCTGGCCTGGAGAACTTGAAAGAGAGAGCAAAGCTGGGGTAGGTAGGAGGCAGGAAAAGGGACTAACTATGCATGATAACTAAATGCAATGCCTGAAACTTGAATGAATATGAGTAGACCTCACACTATATAGAACATTACAAACAACTGGGGAAAATTGATTATGGACTGTATATCAGATAATATTATTGAATCAATGGTAAATTTCTTGAGTGTGACAATAGTATTATGGTTATGTATTATAGAAAAACATTCTCTTTTTTAGGATATACAAGAGTTAAGTATTTAGGGCACAGTATTATGATTCCTAGAACTTATTTTCAAATGGTTCAATGAAAAACATCTATGCTGGTGCCATGGTGTGTGCCTGTGGTCACAGCTGCTCAGGAGGCTGAGAAGGGAGGATTGCTAAAGCCTGGGAGCTAGAGGCGGTAGTGGGCCATGGTCAGGTCCGTGAATAGCCACTGCACTTCAGACTGGACAACATAGAGAGACCCTGTCTCCATATCTGTAACTATATAAATACAGATAATGTAAAGAGATAGTAAATGTTCTTTGGAACATGGAAAATGTTAGCAACTAGTTAATTTATGTGAAAGCTTATGAATGTTTGTTGAACTATTCTTTCAACTTTTACGGGGGTTTGAAAATTTTCAAAATAAAAAGTTGGGGGTGGGGAAGTTCATGGGAAAAAACCCTAGCTAGCCAACCTCCGTATCTTCATTCAGCCGACCTTCTGTTCGGTGAGGAACTCATGATGCACACTCACAGTGACACTGAGGCACTGTTATCCTTGTGAGACTAATGGCTCCTGCCAGCTATAAAAGGCAGTGAGGTATTTATGCTCTTGGCCGGTACTCACGTTGGGAAATCCTCAGTTTTTTACAACCCTGAAGCTGAAAGGCTGGATTGAGAGGTGTGGAGAGAGGGCTTGCTCAAAAAAGGAAACAATAAAATGAATGTGCATTTGAGAAAGTAACCATTAAGAGAAACTTAAGGAAGTAGGGTGGTGCCTGTGGCTCAAAGGAGTAGGGCTCGGGCCCCATATGACTGAGGTGGTGGGTTCAAACCCAGCCCCGCCCAAAAACTGCAGAAAAAAAAAAAAAAAGAAGAAAAGAAAAAACTTAAGGAAGTAAAAGTCCCTTTGTCCATTAAACATTTATGTAAATTTAGTAAAAAAAAAATCTTGCCCGTTGGCTTGTGCAGGAGTGTGGCTTGAGCTCTGAGTTCAAGACCAGCCCAGGCAACATAGACAGACCCCCTCAAAAAAAAAAAAAAGGAATAGAATCACTTTTGCCTATGTGATGAAGAATCAGAATTCTAGGATAAAAAGAATCCTGAAATTTTCACTTGGAATTTTTGGGGAGAAAAATGTCATGTAGTTTTAGACTTCCTGTTACATTAAGTATTTGTAACAGGGAGCAAAAGTTTCTTTTCCAGAGTGGATTTATTAAGCACAGATGGGTCCTGGGGTAACTCTACTTGGAGTGTCATTACCATGTTCTGAAGCAGTTTGAGATCTTAATGACTTGACTCCTTCATATCCACTGGTGTCAAATTTAAAACTGACCACACAAAACGTTGGGGGCAAAAAGTAGTCCAGTAAACAAACTTATTAATAGAAGTGAAATCCCACAGGGAACACGGACACCTACGAGTCAGTGGGATATTAAATTCCTGTGATAAGTTAGCATGGATTAAGCAAAACTTTTTATAGTGCAAGTTCTTAGTATCAAATTTTGAAGCACAGCAACATCTAATAATATAATTATTTATGTTAACCATTTCTAATAGGTGGTAAATATTTCCAAAGGGACATGTTAAAGGAAGACATTGATTCACTAGGTAAAAAATTGTTGGACATGGCTCGGCACCTGTCGCTCAGTGAGTAGGGCGCTGGCCACATACACTGAGGCTGGCGGGTTTGAACCCAGCCCAGGCCTGCTAAACAATGAAAACTACAACAACAAAAAAACCAGCTGTGGTGGGCACCTGTAGTCCCAGCTACTCAGGAGGATGAGACAAGAGAATTGCTTAAGCCTAAGAGTTTGAGGTTGATGTGAGCTGTGACGCCACAGTACCGAGGACAACATAGTGAGACTTTGTCTCAAAAAAAAAAAAAAATTGTTGGACACTTATTCTGTTCTTGTTTTGGGAATAAAGCCAAACACACATTTCTGGAGTCCACTTTCTGCTTGTGAATTAGGCTTAAACAAATTATTACGTGGTGAGTTACAGTAGCAGTAAACACCATAAAAGAGTACATTGTAGATCTGACATCTGGAATAGCTTAGATTTTGTGAACATTAGTAACCACAAAAAATATCATCAAATTTAGAACAATGTGTGGATATATTTCAAGTCTTTTTGGAATTTTTTTCATTGTACAAATAGTAGGTAGAGGTTTTAAGTATATTTTCTGAGGTTGCTTCTTAAGTATTGATGGTTGGAACTTTTAGACTCTTGCTCAGTTCCCACCCCCCAACACTCACAGTAGGGTGAACAGCAGGATTGACATCCATGTATGTGATGGGGGGTGGGAGGGATGCAGGGGACATACGGCTCCTGGGCCTCTGTTCCATCCATCAACATGGTGATAGAGGTCAGTGATTTCAGGTACCAACAGAGAGTTAGAGGCTTCAGTTAAAGTCCAAGTTCTGCCACTTGACATTTATGTGGTCTTAGGCAAGTTATGTAATTTTATCCTAAGCCCATTTTCCTCAGCTATGAATAGGGATGGTAATAGTACACCCCTTCTTCCTTTTTAAAGATATTCTAAATAAAATGATGCAGGTAAAGAACTTGACAAAAAGTAAGCCCTTCATGATTTTGACTATTGTATGATTACTTTATTATCACTATTAGATTATCTGATCATTCACAACTTTTCCTCCTCTGGGCAGGCTCTTTTTGTTTTTTTTTGGCCAGGGCTGGGTTTGAACCTACCACTTCTGGCATATGGGGCCTGCACCCTATTCTTTGAGCCACAGATGCTGCCCTGGTTTATTTTTTTTGAGACAGAGCCTCAAGCTGTCACCCTTGGTAGAGTGCTGTGGTTTCATAGCTCACAGCAATCTCCAACTCCTAGGCTAAGCTATTCTCTTGCCTCAGCCTCCCAAGTAGCTGGGACCATAGGAGCCTGCCACAACGCCCGGCTATTTTTTGGTTATAGTTGTCATTGTTGTTTGGCAGGCCTGGACTGGATTCAAACCCACCAGCTCTGGTGTATGTAGCTGGTGCCTTAGCCACTTGAGCTACAGGTGCTGAGCTGGTTCATTGGTTTTTTTATTCTTATTTCCTAGGCTGAATGCAGGCAGATCTCTGATTTCACACCTAACGTATTAATCTTCTAGACTTGTATGTACAGTAACTAAATTGGGCTCTTAGTCTCAAAGAGGTCAAGAAACATAAAATTCGAGTGGTGCCTGTGGCTCAAAGGAGTAGGGCACTGACCCCAAATGCCATAGGTGGCAGGTTTAAAACCAGCCCCAGCCAAAAATTGCCAAGAAAAAAAAAGAAGCATAAAATTCTACCTGCAATCTGGAAAACCCAAATTTGGTCTAGGAAGGGAGGTTTTAAGTGTATCAGTGATTAACAGATGAAAGTGTCAACTTTTTTTTTTTTTGAGACAGTCTCAGTATGTCACCCTCAGTAGAGTGCCATTGCATCCCAGCTCACAGCAACCTCCAACTTTTGAGCTTAAGCAATCCTCTTGCCTCAGCCTCCCAACTAGCTGGGAATACAGGCACCTGCCTCAATGTCTGGCTATTTTTGTTGTTGTTATTGCTGTTGTCATTGTTATTTTAGCTGGTATGCGTGGCCTTGGTTTGTGTGTCTGGCACTACTGAGCTATGGGCACTGCTGAAAGTGTAAATTGTTTAAAAGGCAAATGTAAGAAGTCAAGAATCATCTTCCTCTTGAATGCACATCTGCATAGTAGATTGGTGGGCTTATGAGACCAGCTAAGTACCAGTTATTACCGAGTCCACCGGGAATTTTTCTGGGAAATCTGCATTTTTGTGTTTTTATTTTTTATGCTGGGCAGTGTGACAGAAACAGCTAGTTCTACCAATATTCATGAATTTCTTCTTTGTGTTAGAGAACAATGATTTTCAGTTGGACTTAGGGCTACTCAGAATACTAAGACTACACTTCCCAGGCTCCTTTGCAGGTAGATGTGGTCCTGTGACCAAGTTCTGGCCAAAGGTTTGTAAGAGAAAGTGTGTGTCCTTAATAGAAGAGATATTTTCTCCTCCCTTTCCCCATTCTACCAACTGGGAGGCAGAAGCTGTGGTGAACTACACACCATGCAGATGGGGGTAGCACTCTTAAGAAAAGGGGACCCTACAGACTTGAGTTTATGATGCTACACAGCAGCCATATTGTGTGAGAGAGAACTAAACTGCTATTTTGTTTAAGTTATGGTTATTTGGTCTCCATGACTGCAATTGTGTTTATATCCCAAATAAGACAGTCAGGAATGAGGTTGAATCCAACCAAATACTCCATCACCGAAATACTCTTCTTTCTGACTCAAGTTCTGAAAAATTCTAGTGTGTGTGTATGGTGGCTGTATTGTTTTTCTTTCTGTGTAAGAATTCATTCATTTATTAATACAGTATTGAGTGCTAGGCATCTTACCATGCACACACTCACGGTCTTGCCTTTAATGAACATACAGTCTAGAATCTAGAAATCTAGATTGTGAGAAGCACTGTCTGGCCGGATGAACAAGGTAATGGGCCTCAGAAAACTTCAGAAAGTGTATTGGCCACCATTTTTTTTTTGAGACGGAGCCTCAAGCTGTCCCCTTGGGTAGAGTGCTATGGCATCCCAGCTCACAGCAACCTCCAACTCCTGGGCTCAAGTGAGTCTCCTGCCTCAGCCTCCCAAGTGGCTGGGACTACAGGCGTCTGCCACAACGCCCGGCCACTTTTTGGTTGCAGCCATCATTGTTGCCCGGTGGGACTGGGCTGGGGATTCGAACCCACCACCCCAGGTGTACGTGGCTGGCCCCCCAGCCGATTGAGCCACAGGTGCCGAGCCTTGGCCACCATTTTTACTCTGAATCCATGAGTGCCCTATGGACGTAGGAAGGTAGTCTCCAGAAAGACATTGGCTGACTTCATTTGGTTTTCTCCACTGCATACAGAACACCACACACCCAGGCTACGGGCAGAATTCAGGGACCTTCTTCAGTTCTGTGTCACGTTACCCCTCCACTGTCCTCGGGCTGTGTGTCAGCACCCCTCCCCGACCCTGCCCAAGGAAGCCCACATTCTGGAGGCCTTTTTTATCTAGCAAGTCTGGCCCTCCTTCAACCCTTGGTGAGGCAGGCAGCCAACATCACTGCCCCAGTTTCACAGGCAGAGCAACCAAGCCATTTTTCTATTGTTACTGAACCAGAGTTACCCAGTGAGTCATTCTCAAGTCCTAGCACCGGATCCTAATTCTTGTTCCTGGCGTCATTCATGGAGCTGAATTCCACCAAGGTTCAAAAGGATGCTGGTCATTGAACAGCTCAGAGAGGAACTCATTTGTGTGTGACTGAGGCAAAAATAAGGATTAACTCTCTCTTGACACCTGCAGGCTTGAAAGGAGGGAATTGCACACGTGCAGAATCATCCTCCCGACCTGCCAGGATTCTCAGCCTCTCACAACGTTCTGCAAATTCCCCGGTCACGGCTTCCTCAGGGCCAGGTTTTTAAATGATACAAATATCTTATTTGGAATTAAGGTAATCAATTTTCTTCGTTTTACCACAGAGCCATTTATGCGAATTTACATCTGAGGGGAAACTAAATTTATTTCCTTCTTTTCACAAGAGAGTCTTTAAAGGCTCTGGCAGAGGAAAAAAAAAAACGAACTTGCTCCTGTAGCAAAATTAGAAACACAGACATTCCAAACACAAGCTGTTCCAATTTAGTAGAATGATGCTTTTTATGTAGCATTTTCTGCATAGCTTAGAATTGCCTGAATTCTTTCCTTTCCTCGTGTTTTTCTTCGTATCACATGCCTCCCTATTTATTAATCCCCTTACCAACCTTTTCAGCCCGGGAGGAGAGAGGCGCAAGGATTTAAAAGTAGCTGCAGCATCAACTTGCAGGCGAGTTACAGGTTTTAAAAATAAAACTTGGTGATTTTATCCTTTGTTTCCAAGCTGCGGGAAAAGGGTAAGTTTTAGACAAAAGAAATAGGAGCTTTCTTTTTTTTTTAGCCAGGGCTGGGTTTGAACCCACCACCTCTGGTATATGCGCCCTACTCCTTAAGCCACAGGTGCCGCCTAGCTTTCTTTTTTGAAAGTAAATTTATTCCAGGTTAATGTCAGGGTACAAGCAACCAGGTCAAAATATTTGATTTAATAAGGTAGAGTTCATCTTGTGGTTACATACAAAAGGTGTGTTCCTCACCCTGTGCCCATTCAGTGAGAGCGCCCCAACCTCTCCCCCTCCCTTGTTACAATTCCCTCTAACTTGAATTGCAATGAATTTTCTCCTATTTGGGTATCATTGGATTGCATACTAGCTTCATATTAGTATTGAGCACATTGGGTATTTGCTTTTCCATTCTTGTGATACTTTACTAAGAAGACTGTGTTTCACCTCCATCCAGGATATCAGAGAAGACGTGAAGTCACCATCTTTTTTAGGGCCGAGTAGTATTCCATGGTGTACGTGTACCACAATTTGTTAATCCATTCCTGAGTGGATGCGCATTTAGGTTGTTTTCACGTTCTAGTGATCGTAAATTGAGCTGCAGTAAACAATCTAGTGCAAATGTCCTTATGGTAAAAGGAATTTTTTTCTTCAGGGTAAATGCCTCATGGTGGGATTGTGAGGTCCAATGGGAGATCTAATTTGAGATCTTTGAGGAGTCTCCATATTTCTTTCCACAGAGGCTGTATGAGTTTGTAGTCCCCCCCAAATAGGAGGTTTTTTTGGGGGGGGGTGAGCAATGCAGGAATATTGAGATCGTCTATCTTAAAATTATCACCTGCACCAACCCTTCTGTCCCTGTCTGGGACCCCCACCCCTACCCCGAGTCAAGGTCCTTGAAGATGAATCCTGGGAAGTTGCATTTTAACAAACTTCCCTGGAGGGTCTTATCACCACTAAAAACTTGAGTCTTTACTCTGAGGGGTCTGGGATCTTCAGGGACTCCATGAAGCCCCTCTGTATGCATATAAAGTGTAATATGTGTGCATATGTTCATTTTCCTAAAGGAAATTCTCAAAAGGCTTGGTAACCTCAGAAAAGGTTAAGGCCCAGTGTGCAATGGCTCATAAGTATAGGAAAAAAAAGTCCAGTCACACTTAGTGAATAGGAAAATGTGAGCTAAAACAAGATCATCACTTTGCACCCACAATATTTTTAACCGTACCGAGTCTCACTCTGTTGCCCTAGGTTAGAGGGCAGGGTTGGGCACATAAAAAGATAAAATCACAAGACAATCATGTGTTTAGTTAAGAGATGAAATCTAATCCAGTGATTTTGACGCGTGTTTAGAAAGTTAGAACAGAACCGGGCGCAGTGGCACATGTCTGTAATCCCAGCACTTTGCTTTTGCTTTTTTTTGTTTTTAGAGTCTCATTCTGTTGCCCAGGCTAGAGTGCAGGCGCATCACCGTAGCTCATAGCAACCTCAAACTCCTAGGTTCAAGCCATCCTCCTGCCTCAGCCTCAGCCTCCTGAGTAGCTGGGATCCTAGGTTCAAGCCATTCTCCTGCCTCAGCCTCCTGAGTAGTTGGGATTATAGGTGCCCTCCACAACGCTTGGCAAATTTTTTCTATTTTCAGTAGAGTCAGGGTCTCCTTTGTTCAGGCTGGTCTTGACTCCTGAGCTCAGCAATCCTCCCACCTCAGCCTCCCAGAGCACTAGAATGCCTGGCATGAGTTACCATGCCCGGCTTTGCACCCACACATTTTTGAAAAATCAATAGTGGTAGAACAGTGACTGGACAGAAAAGGTATAATCTAAGGAAATAGACTGAGTGGGGAAGCTGAGCAAGGCCGGTCTGCTCAGATTCTTCTTGGTCTCTCTATAGCATTGTTTTCTCCCAGGTATGGGGTAGGACTCGTCTGGGATGAGGTTCTTAACTTCTTTATGGCCAGTTGCTACACAGAGAAATGGAGGAAGGTTAGAGTAACATTTTTAGTATTGTGGATGACTTTGGGAGAGAGGTTTCTGCTTCTATGACCTGCCTTGAGTAAAAGGAATTCTAGTTTTTATGACTATCTTTGAGGAAGAATGAGAGGCCAAGGACAGAGAGGTCAGAGAGAAACTTTGCTTGTGAGGCCACTACTGAGGTCTTTCCTTTCGGGTATCATTTTTTGATTCCCCCATACCATCAATAGGGAAATGGGTAAGTAAAACGTACTATGAGCAATCACAGAGTACTAGGGCCAGGTGCCGTGGCTCATGGCTGTCATCCTAGCACTCTGGAGGCTGAGGAAGGAGGATTGCTTAAGCTCAAGAGTTCGAGACCAACCTGAGCAAGAGCGAGCCCCCCCATCTCTACTAAGTCTACTAAAAATAGAAAAATTATCCGAGTGTTGTGGCAGGCACTTGTAGTCCTCAGGTGGCTGAGGGAGGAGGATCACTTGAACCCAGGAGTTTGAGGTTGCTGTGAGGTGGGCTGAGGCCATGGCAGTCTAGCCTGGGGCAAGAGTGAGATACTTTCTCAAAAAAAAAAAAGATAGAGTACAATAAAATATTTATAAGGAATGACCTAAATCCATATATGAATAGTATTGAAAATGATAGCAGTTAATACTTAGATGGTGCTTACCGGCAACAGCAAAGTTGGAACTCAAAGAACAATATTGAATGAAAGAAGCACGTAATAAAATGATACAAGATTATGATGCTACTTATGGTTAAAAGAACAAAATAATACTTATACGGTAAAAGTAGAAAGCATGGATTTCACAAACGTACACAAAATTCTCTCTGAGGGTAGTTTATCATGGTAGTAGGGAGGATTCGTAAGGGTTTTTGAGTCTACTTCAGCTGCATCAGATAGATGTTATCAGCAAAAGACCTGTAATCAATCAACAGTGTATATGTAGTACCCACAAAACCAGTGGGCCAGGCACAACAGTGTGAAATGTGAGGGCTCAGAGGCAGGGCAGGGACAGAAGGACCCCATGGCAGGGACAGAGGGACCCCATGGCAGCTGTGGGGCTGGTTCAGGCAGAAAGGTCTTTCTGTCTTTCTTTCTTTCTTTTTTTTTTTTTACTGTAACCTTCCAAGCAATTTTTCTTTCCCTTTTCCCTCCATTTTTTTTTTTTTTTTGTTTTTCAACTTGTGAACTCAGGCAGGAAGTCTTTAACATAGACTTTGAACATAAGGCTGATCACAGGAGTTGTTGCCTGGGAGCTCCTTGAGATGCAACCTCCAGAGAAAGAATGTCACCTTGGAGGGGTCACAGATGGAGAATCAAAGGCGGACACACACACACAGAGGACCAGGCCAGGGGCCAGAAGTCCGGAAACAGAGACTCTTTCTCAAGCCTCCTGTGACTCCGAGATTTCAATCCATCCTTTCCGGAAGGAACTGGGCATTCTCTATCAGAATGTCTGCAAGTCTCATTTGGCAAGAGAAGAGCATATGATAAGTTATTTAGTTATGAGTGATAGAGGAAGTGACTAACAGAAGTGCTCTTAATTCTGACAAGCAAAGAGGAATTATGGTGCAGTGCAAGTTACCCAGCCTTCGGGAGGAGGCCGTGGTGCCTTTGAAGAAGTCACCCATGCAGGGAGGACAGGGATCGATGCTGTCAGGCGTGTGCCTTAAAGTCCAGGTCGGGAAACTGCGAAAAATGCAATTTTGATGTAAGAAAAGCAAATGGCTTTCTCTCCTCCCCCACCACATGAAAGACGGAAAGAAGGAAAAAAGGAAGAAGGGAAGGAAGGAAAAAAAAAGAAAAGAAAAAGAAAAAACTGACAGGTTAAAAATAGTATGGCTACTCCAGGAATTCTCTTTGCAACCCCGTTTCACACTCAGAGCTCTTTCTCTCCTACTTCTTTGTCTTCTTTGCCTCCAGGATTAAGTGTGACCTACACGAGCTCCCCATGTGGTCCCAGCACCCTTCCAGGCCAACCCAGACTCCTCACCCTTCATCTCTGTGACACCAGCCTCTGCACAGCCTTCTTCCTTGGCTTGGAATGACCGCTCTCTGACCCTGCCTTGCCCAGGAAAGCCCAATTAGCCTTCAAGAACCAGGTCAAGGTCCTCTGCTGCGGCTCCCCTGACGGAAGAGCAGCACGTCATCCGTGCATCTGGGTATTCACCATGAAAATGCTGACTCCGACCTATTAATGCCCTCAGCCCAAAACCACTAGGACCACAATGATAATCAGATAAGCTGGGTTTATTACTCATTAACCAAGGGAGAAAGCAGAATATACCGTATGGAGATGCTGTTTCAATGACTGTCTTAGAGAGAAACTATCACAAGACTTGGGCTTCGGCTGAGTGGTGTGAGGAGGGTCTAAGGACTTTTGGGGTTTGCTGTAGATCGGATACCATCAGGAATCTGGGCAGTTCTATGACTGGGTATTTTGTGGACGGACAGAGACCTTTTGTCTGTGTGGACAGAATTATGCAGTGACCTTGTTTTGTTTCATTTTAGCATGGCTCGTAATAAACTTATCTGCAGCTGATATTCTGTGAGATTGTTTATGTCCAACAGGGGAACAAAATGGCCTGACTGGGCATGTCAGACTAGCTTTCATAATATTGTGGTCCAGTGGTGATGATTTCTGCATGTCTGGATGGTGGGGGTTTCTTTTTCCTTTCTCTGCGCCTACAATGTACCAGTCTTTGCATTGCAATATTATTCATACATCTGTTATATCATTTAGCATGTTGTATGATACAGTAATGGTAGGAATTAAGATCCATTCTAACCCTTTCTCACTGTGGGGCAGCCATGAGACGTACGTGGGGCTGACTGCAGTTCCAGGATGGGCCCTGATTTGTCTAGAACACTCAGTGACTTGTTCAGATCCTGGAAGTATTTATGCCATGGAAATTGTTGTCTGTAAATCAGGGTTTTCTTTCCACCAGAGAGTCAGTTAGTTGTTATACACTCTCTAGCACACTTCTGAAGGAACCCTCATCAAACCATGACTGAAGCCTGCTCTACCTCTAGACTTTTCACTTTTGTGAGTTAATAAATTCACCTTATTAGGCTGGGCACAGTGGCTCACCCCTATAATCCTCAGGAGTTTGAGACCAGCCTGAGCAAAGCAAAACCTGTTCTCTACTAAGAATAGAAAAATTAGCCTGGCATGGTGGCAGGCACCTGCAGTCTCAGCTACTCTGGAGGCTGAGATAGGAGGATTGCTTGAGCCCAGGAGTTTGAGGTTGCTGTAAGAGAGGCTGAGGCCATGGTTCTCTAGCCCTGGCAACAGAGCAAGATGCTTAAAAAATGGATGAACAAACAAACAAATAAATTCTCCTTAGTATGTAAAATAATTTGACTCCTAATTGCTACAGATAATACATGTATAATCTATCTGTATGTGTATCTATTTTCTCCAATAAGCTACAAGGTCAGGGAACATCTTTATCTGAATTTTCAGCATTAGAACACATAGTACCTGATTACCCGATGTATGTTAAATAAATGAAGCAGAATTGTCCTTGAACTGAAAGGGATTAGGCAAACATTCATGAGAGAGAAATGCATAGTCCAGATAAGTGACAATATAGGTGTTTAAATTGGTCTAATTCTTCTGGTAGGGATAAGAAAAATGAAGCAGGACTTTTGAACATTTTCATGCTCTCTGTCTCTCTCAGATACAGTGAATGTACATTCTGGTGTCAGACAATCTCAACTCAGTGGCTCAAGAGCTATGATTACAGACAAGTTGTCCCTAACACCCCTAAGCCTCAGTTTCCTTATCTGTAAAGTGGGCAGAATAACACTTTCCTCATAGTGACAGAGAAAGACACATGAGGAGTCCGGACCCCAGGCCTGGTACAGAGAAGAGGGGCAGCCACGTCTTGCTGCCACTCTGGTAGCAAATGCTGCTTTCTGATCACATCTCCTGCTGTTGCAAACCCCTTCCTTTTATTGCCTTTGTTCTGGTTCATGAGTTTGGATGGGAAAATACTGCATGTTTATCTTATCTACCCTCTTGTTTTTGTTTCTATTAAGAATGTAGGCAAGAAACCACAGTGTATTAGTAGTGCCTGTTACTTTGTAGCCACAGAAATCACAGATCTTTCCATATCACTCACTGTTTGTTGCAGACAGCTGGGAACATTGTTTCTCCCAACACTCTTTGAAATGATGGTAGGTATCTGACCCTTCACCAGATCTTATTATCCAAAGCATTGATAAAGGAGTAGAAATATGTAGTATTACTATATCATATTTTTTAAAAAATTAATAACTATTAATATTGGATTGTAATATTGTAATAAAAGGATGTGATTGCTTTTCTTCAAGGTTTTATGCCCTTTGTTTTATGCCTGATACCGTGGTTCTGAAAGGGGTCTATAGGGTTCACCTGACAGCCAAAGGGAGCCAGGACACGTAATGGGGTAAGTGCTCTCCCTGGGGCCATGTTGCTTCAGTGGCTGGTCATCTTGGTTGGAGATAGAGCACTATAGACTGGAGGGACCACTTGTAGGACCGTTCCCTTCACCTCGAGCCCATCTCTTTGGCAGGTAATGATGACCCATGGTTGGTGGGTTATGTCTTGGCATTGGGTTATGAGAGTGGTGAGGTGATTTGGACATGGAACTTGGTGGCTTCAAAACATAGTACATGAGGGAATTAATCACTTATACAGGGAGAGCCTGCGATTACTCAGCAGTTCCTCATTCTGTCTCTCTGTCAGCCGGGTCTCTTTGGTCCTTGTCCAATAAGTCTCCCACCTCTGTTTCCTTTTCTTTCTCTGCACTTGGCTCTCTCTTTCTCCTTTCCTTTAATTCATTTCTCTCCATTTGTTAGGGGAGGAAGGTGTATAACATTCCGCACGGACTCACTGGGCACCTGGTGGACCTTCTTCTGTATGCCTGGCCCTGTGTCCTTGGCACTGATACTTACTGGCCCCGGATCTGCTCTCACCCCCCCCTTCTGTCACCACACAAACACACACACACTTTCCATGCCATTCTCTCCCTGACCCACGCACCCCAGGAAGATTACGTTTATAATACCCTGGAGCAGTTCCAAATGCCAGTATTCATTTTAAGAGCACACTTGTGTCTCTTGCTTGGAATAGCCTGAATTTTCCACTGGCTCAGTCAGAGTTTCTACATTCTTCCAGCCGAGAGAGGACTGGGAGGCTCCGGGGGACTGGCCATGTGTCGGAGCACTATTAACTTTCTGCTCTGAGGGCCATGCTCCCTGGACGTTGGTTGAAGGAAACATCCACGTTTGGCCCCCAAAGCTCATCTTATGCCTGTTCAACTAAGATCCAGTAAAGGGAAGGTATCTGGAGGGGAGGCACCCGGTGTCAAGCAAGAAAGGATCCTAGGGTGACACAGGCTGTCGGAAATTGATTTGGTGCCTACAGAAGACAAGGGTATTGAAACCAGTTAATCACTGAAAAGATAAGTTATAACTCTCCCTCAGTGTCTGGGAATTAATTTACTTTCATTTGGGACTGATGGCTGAAAGCCCTCATTTCTCAGGGCTGGACTAAACGCTGCCTTTATTCATAGGTAGTCTTGGGCAGCTCTTGTCTTCTTCCTTCATTCCATGACATAGTCTTAAAAGAATTCAAAGACAGCCATTCCACAGTTAGAGCTACAGCTTGAAATCCTCATGCCTGTGAGAGTTGACATACTGGTTTTAATTCTCACTAAAGTGTATATGACTAACCTAAGATTCTTTCCTTTTCTTGCAAATAGTTTTATTAATTGGAAAATATGAGAGAGAGTAGAAGATAGAGAGGTGGGGTGGGAAGGCTGACATTTGAGAGGGAATTAGATAGAGGGACAAAGAAATGGGGTGCTAGAGATTGTATAACCTTATAACAGAGCTCAGAGTTGGCACAAGTTAATTTCAAGAGGTTTTCAGATGAATTGCTCCGTTTTCTTATGGGCTTCTCTCCACAAGTTTCTAGCACTCAGTTTCAACTAGACCTTATATTGGTTGGTTTTCTTCACCTCGTATAAGAAAACCTCTTTAGTGGGTCAAATGGGAAGGTGGAGAGAGAGGAGGGAGAGAGATTATACCAAACTGGATCAGAACCCTTGCCCTGAGGGTGTTCCACTGCCTTCCAGGTGATTTCATCCGATGTCATTAACCAAGGTTACAATCCTCTTCCTTTCTACTTCTTGGTAAACAAATCTTGAGAGAATTGTTTCTGACTGAGCACTTCCCAAGCCACCATTCTTTAAGCATAATTTATGTGAACAATTTCTAAAAAGTGTTCATTTTAGAGTATTATAGGAGTATACACACTCTGGTTAATAATTTGCATTTGTACATTTTAGGTCAATGCTGAGTGTGCCCTTCACCCAGAACATGCGCATTGCCCCCATTAGGTGTGAGATCCCCCTACTCCTCCTCCCACATCCCTCCCCCCAGATTTGCAGTGTTTTATTTCCATACGTGCATGTAAGTGTTAATCAACTACTTCCAATTTAGTATTGTGTATATGTGGTGTTGGTTTTTCCATTATTGTGATACTTCACTGAGAAGAATGGTCTCTAGTTCTAACCTGGTTGTTACAAAATGTACTAGATCACTATTTTTTTTTTGCAGTTTTTGACCAGGGCTGGGTTTGAACCCACCACCTCCAGCATATGGGGCCGGCGCCCTACTCCTTTGAGCTGAGTAGGCACCCTACTCCTTCAAACCACATTTTGTTGATTCATTCTTGTATTAATGGGCTCTTGGGCTGTGTCTGCATTTTTGGACAAATTGGGAGGCTGGTCAGGGCCTGTGGCTCAAAGAGTAGGGAGCCAGCCCCATATGCCAGAGGTGGTGGGTTCAAACCTGGCCCCAGCCAAAAAAAAAAAAAAAGACAAATTAGGAGGCCTCATTTTACCAGACTTCAAGCTATACTACAAGACCATCGTAACCAAAACAGCATGGTATTGGCACAAAAACAGAGACACAGACCTATGGATCAGAACAGAGAACCCAGAGATGAAACCATTCTCCTATTCCCATCTGATCTTTGACACAGCAGACAAAAACACACATTGGAGAAAAGAATCCTTATTCAGTAAGTGCTGCCAGGAAACCGGATAGCCACATGTAAAAGACTGAAACAGGATCTGTGCCTCTCAGCACTCACAACAAATCATTCACGATGGACAAAGGACTTAAGTCTAAGGCATGAAATGCTAAGAATTCCAGAAGAAAGTGTTGGAAAGTTTCTCATTTAAACAATTCGATGTTGATTTCTATTCTGGGTGCTGTTTGGTTTCTGAATGGGTCACTGAGCAAAGGGGCATAATATGACACGTGTTACATCGGCCGTAAATATTATCTGACTTTAGCTGGTTGGTGAACTCTTAGGTTCAAAAGAGAGGCTACTATCAATGGAAAAGCATCACTGCTGAGAAAGACGTGCTGTGTGCATTAGTGGTGTGTGACATACCCAGTAAACAATCTGTGCATGTTTTCATGAACTTGTCAGCAGAGCCCGTGTAGATTTTACAATAACATTTGCCTTCTGCGCGGCCCAACTTTATAGCTTCCCGTGCAAGGAAGCAAAGAGCAGGGAAAAGAAAAGACTGTGTCACAGGAGCATCCTCTGTAAGGATGTGAGGCTTCCTCCTCCGGCATCTGGACAGGATGAAGGAGGCTGGATTCAAGGTCCCTGCCCCCGGACAGAGAGAAGGAAGAGAAGAGGTTTTTTTCTTTTTGAGACAGAGTCTCACTATGTTGCCCTGGGTAGAGTGCCATCATATCACAGCTCACAGCAACCTCCAACTCTTGGACTTAAGTGATTCTCTTGCCTCAGCCTCCCAAGTATCTGGGACTACAGATGCCCACCACAACGCCCGGCTATTTTTTTGCTGTAGTTGCCATTGTTGGTTGGCATGACCATGTCCAGTGTTCCAGCACCATTTGTTGGAAAGACTATCCCTTCTCTGCTGAATTGCCTTTGTTCTTTTATCAAAAGTCAATTGACTATGACTGTGTGGGACTTTTTTCTGGGCTCTCTGTTCTGTTCCATTGATTTGTCCATCTATTCCTTTACCAATACCATACTGTTTGGTTTGGTTTTTTGAGATGGAGTCTCAAGCCGTTGCCCTGGGTAGAGTGCCATGGCCTCATAGCTCACAGCAACCTCCAACTTGGGCTCAAGTGATCCTCTTGCCTCAGTTTTTCAATTTTTTGTAGAGATGGGGTCTTGCTTTTGCTCAGGCTGGTTTTGAACTCATGAGTTCAAGCAATCCACCCACCTCAGCCTCCCAGAGTGCTAGGATTACAGGCATGAGCCACCGCACCTGGCTAACACACGGTTTTGATCACTGGAAAGCTATTCTTTCTTTCTCACTTTCTTTCTTTCTTTTCTTTTCTTTCTTTCTTCCTTCCTTCCTTCCTTCTCTATTGTTTTGGATTCACTGAGGGTACAAACAATTAAGTTATACCGATTGCGGTTGTTGGGTTAATCTCTCTTGTAATTGTGTCCCACATCCCAAAGGTGTGCCATACCATCCATCCCTCGCCCACCTCCTCTTTCTCCACTTGCACATTCCCCTACCCTCCCTTGTATAATTACATCATCTATTGCCTTCATATTAGAATTGAGTACACTGGATTCTTGCTTCTCTTTTTTTTTTTTTTGAGACAGAGTCTCACTATGTCTCCCTCAGTAGAGTGCCATGGCATCATAGTCCACAGTAACCTCAAACTCTCGGGCTCAAGCAATTCTCTTTCCTCAGCCTCCTAAGTAGCTGGGACTATAGGCACTCACCACAATGCCCATCTATTTTTTTGTTGTAGTTGCCATTGTTGTTTAGCTGGCCTGGACCAGGCTTGTACCCATCACCCTCTATGTATGTGGCTGATGCCATACTACCGTGCTACAGGTGCCGAGCCTGCTTCTCCATTCTTGTGATACTTTACTAAGAAGAATGTGTTCCAACTCAATCCAGGTCAATACAAAAGATGTAAAATCTTCATCTCTTTGAATGGCTGAATAGTATTCCATGGAATACATATATTGTAACTTGCTAATCCATTCCTGGGTTGGGGGCATTTAGGTTGTTTCAAAGCTTTTTAAAACCCTAAAGTCTTATCCCCACTGAAGGTACCATGAGAAGAGGCAGTGACCCACCAGGCAAGGGCATTTCCTCAGCTCTTAATCTTTCCCTGCTGTGTGCAAATTACAGGATGGGATTCCTGGTATGTTTGGAGAGGAAGCCAATGGTACAAGGCCAAGAGCTTACAGAGGCGGTTGGTAGACTCAGTCTCTTCTTTTCTTTTGAGTTAGAGAATGGGGCTTGTACAAGAATATTGGTTGGTTAATCTCTTCTTTTTTTTTTTTCTTTTTTTTGAGACAGAGCCTCAAGCTGTTCCCCTGGGTAGAATGCTGTGGCATCAGAGTTCACAGCAACCTCCAACTCCTGGGCTCAAGCGAGTCTCCTGCCTCAGCCTCCCAAGTAGCTGGGACCACAGGCATCCACCACAACGCCTGGCTATTTTTTGGTTGCAGCCATCATTGTTGTTTGGTGGGCCTGGCCTGGATTTGAACCCACCACCTTAGGTGTATGTGGCTGGCGCCTTAGCCACTTGAGCCACAGGCACCGAGCCAATCTCTTCTTTTTTTGATTTAAGGGCCTAACTGCCACATTTTGCTACTGGCAACTGAAGCACGGGTTCTGTTATTTTGATGTATTTTGTTATTCTGTTGCTTGTTCTGGACTGTGAAATTGTTTCCTTTTTACTACTCAGTGTGGGCATGTGTCCTGACTGCCCATTACAGCCACAGCTGACACTGGTGCTGTGCTTCAGCAAGGGGTTCTTACGGAGGTCTGTGATCAGTGCATCCCTGGGAAGTTGTTAGAACTGCAAATTCCTGGGCCCCTATCCCAGACCTAATGAATCCAATACCTCTGGGATAAAGCCTAGTAAATCTATGTCTTTTTTTTTTTTTTTGAGACGGAGCCTCAAGCTATCCTCCTGGGTAGAGTGCCATGGCATCACAGCTCATAGCAACCTCCAACTCCTGGGCTCAAGCGAGTCTCCTGCCTCCACCTCTCAAGTAGCTGGGACCACAGGCGCCCGCCACAACGCCCGGCCATTTTTTGGTTGCAGCCATCA
>CAUYQV010055520.1:0-27277 GCA_963574575.1 Galagoides demidoff
AAACATGGCAGAAGAAAAGAAATAAAATTAGAGCAGAATTAAATGAAATTGAAAACAAAAGAATTATATAACAGATCAATGAATCAAAAAGTTGTTTTTTGAAAAGGTCAATAAAATAGATAAACCTTTGGCTAACCTAACTAGAAATAAAAGAGCAAAATCTCTAATTTAATCAATCAGAAATGACAGAGACAAGATAACCACAGACTCCACAGAAATTCAAAAAAATATTTAATGAATATTACAAAAAACTATTCTCAGAAATATGAAAATCTGAAGGAAATTGACCAATACTTGGAAACATGCCATATTCCGAGATCTAGCCAAGAAGTGGAAGTGTTGAACAGGCCTATATCAACTTCTGAAATATACAAAACTATATAAAATATCCCCAAAAAGAAAATTCTGGGACCAGAGCTTTACATTAGAATCCTACCAAACCTTTAAAGAGGAACTATTACCTATATTACTGATCCTTTTCCAAAACATAGAAAAAGAAGGAATACTTCCCAACACATTCTATGAAGCAAGTATCACCCTGATCCTCCAACCAGGAAAACACCGAAGAAGAAAAGAAAATTATAGACCAATATCTCTAATGACTATTGATGCAAAAATATTCAATAAGATCCTAGCAAACAGAATCTAGCAACACGTCAAACAAATTATATGCCACAACCAAAAGGGTTTTATCCCAGGGTCTGAAGGCTGGTTCAATATACATAAAGCTATAAATATAATACATCACATAAACAAATTAAAAAACAAAGACCATATGATTCTCACAATTGATGCAGAAAAAGCTTTTGATAATACCTAGCATCCTTTCATGATTAGAACACTTAAGAAAGTAGGTGTAGAAGGGACATTCTTAAACTGATAGAGGCCATCTACAGCAAACCCACAGCCAATATTATATTGAATGGAGTAAAATTAAAAACATTTCTACTCATTTCAGGAATGAGGCAAGGCTGCCTACTGTTTCTACTGCTTTTTAACATCATAATGGATGTCTTAGCCATTGCAATCAAGCAAGAGAAGGCAATCAAGTGTGTCCATATAGGATCAGAAGAGTTCAAACTTTCACTCTTTACAGATGATATGATTGTATACCTGGAAAACCCCAGGGACTCAACTACAAAACTCTTAGAAGTGATCAAGGAATACAGCAGTGTCTCAGGCTACAAAATCAGTACTCACAAATCAGTAACGTTCATATATACCAACAATAGTCAAGCTAAAATAACAGTCAAAGACTCTATTCCTTTTACAGTAGTGCCAAAGAAAGTGAAATATCTGGGAGTGTACCTAACAAAGAACATGAAAGATCTCTACAAAGAGAACTATGATACTTTGAGAAAAGAAATAGTTGAAGATGTCAACAAATGGAAAAACATACCATGCTCATGGCTGGGAAGAATCAACATTGTTTTAATGTCCTTACTACACAAAGCAAACTACAGATTTAATGCAATTTCTATTAAAGCACCTCTGTCATACTTTATAGATCCAGAAAAACTGGTAATTCATTTTATCTGGAAACAGGAAAAAAACTCAAATAGCTCAGAAATAAAAAGAAATCAGGTGGAACCATTCTACCAGATTTCGGGCTATATTATAAATCTATAGTGATCAAAACAGCATGGTACTGGCATAAAAATAGAGAGGTAGATGTATAAAACAGAATTTAGAACCAAGAGATGAATCCAGACACTTACTGTCATTTGATCTTTGATATCTTATCAAAAACTTAAATTGGGGGAAAGACTCCCTATTGGTACTGGGTAAATTGGCTGGTGACTTGTAGAAGACTGAAACTGGACCCACGCCTTTCACCTCTAACAATTAGTGACTCTCACTGGATAAAGGACTTAAACTTAAGACAAGACACTATAAAGATTCTTGAAGAAAGTCCAGGGGACACACTTGAAGAAATTGGCCTGGGAGAATACTTTATGAGGAGGACACCTCAGGCAATTGAAGCAATACCAAAAATACATTACTGGGATCTGATCAAACTAAAAACTTCTGTACTGCACTCAAGAACACAGTAAATAAAGCAAGTAGACAGAATGGGAGAGGATGTTTGCGGTTACATTTCTGACAAAGGTTTTATAACCAGAATCCACAGAGAACTCAAACTTATTAAGAAGAAAAGAACAAGTGATCCCATTTCACTGTGGGCAAGAGACTTGAACAGAAGCTTCTCTGAAGAAGACAGGCACATGGTCTCCAGGCACATGAAAAAATGCTCATCATCTTAAAAATGCAAATCAAAAGCACTTAGAGATATCATCTAACTCCAGTAAGAGTGGCTTACATAACAAAATCCCCAAACTACAGATGGAACACTTGTGCACTGCTGGTGGGAATGAAAGCTCATATTTTCCTTTTGGAAAGAAGTTTGGAGAACACTGAGGAATCTGAAAACAGATCTGCCATTTGATCCTGCAATTCCTTTACTAGGAGTTTCCAAAAGACCAAAAATCACTTTGCAACAAAGATATTTGCACCAGATTGTTCATTGCAGCTCAGTTCATAATTGCCAAGTCATGGAAGAAGCCCAAGTGTCCATGGATCCATGAATGGATTAATAAATTGTGGTATCTGTACACCATGGAATACTATGCAGCCTTAAAAAAGATGGAGATTTTACTTCTTTTATGTTTACATGGATGGAGCTGGAACATATTCTCCTTAGTAAAGTATCTCAAGAATGGAAGGAAAAGTATCCAATGTACTCAGTACTTCTGTGAATCCAATTTATATTTACTCACACTTTCTTATGAAAGAGAGATCACAACTATAGCCCAAGATGAAGGAGATAAATGGATGAGGAAGGGAGGGGAGGAGCAAGGTTTCATAGAGGGTGAGTAAACGATGGAACCATACCTGTGGAGCATATTGCGTGGTTACAAGTCAGATCTATCAAGTATTGAACATAAATGTTGTAACACAATAATTAAGTAAATTAGGTGAAAGCTATGTTGATTAGTATGATGTAAGCACTCCAAATTGTATTAAAAAATCAACACATTGTACCCCACATATGCATAAATGTATTCATGATCTATGTATATAAGAGTTAATAAAAGGAAAAACATTCTAATAAGGATGAGGTGATCTCTCATTATTGTTTTAATTTGAATTTCCCTGGTGATTAATGTTGAACATTTTTTTCCATATGTTTATTGGCCATTTATCTATATATCTTCTTTTGAAAAATTTCTGTTCATGTCTCTTGCCCACTTTTTAATTTTTTTGTTTTTTGTTTTTCTTTTGCTGATTTATTTTATTTTATTTTATTTTTGAGACAGAGTCTCACTCCATCACCCTGGGGAGATTGCTGTTGAATCATTGTAGCTCATAGCAACCTCAAACTCTTGGGTTTGAGCAATACTCTTGCCTCAGCCTCCCAAGTAGCTGGTACTACCGGAGTGTGCCACTATACCCAGGGAGTTTTTTTCTTTTCTTTCTTTTTTTCTTTTTCTTTTTTCTCTTTGGTAGAAATGAAATGAGGTCTCACTCTTGCTTAGGTTGGTCTTGTACTCCTGAGCTCAAGAAATCCACCTTCTGGGGCTTCCTAGGGTGCTAAGATTACTGGCGTGAGCTACCATGCCTGGTCTTCTTGCTGATTTCATTTAATTCTTTATAGATTCTGGATATTAGTCTTTTATCAGATATAAGTATCTGATTACAAACTTTTTTTTCTCCCATTCTATAGATTGTCTATTTGCTGCATTGATTATTTTCTTAGCTATGAGGTTTAATTAAATCCTATTTATTTATTATTCCAGTAACTGCCTTTGGGGTCTTAGTCATAAATTTTTCACCTATGTTGATATCTAGAAGTGTTTCTCCTCCATTTTCCTCTAGAATTTGAACTAACCAATGAGCATACATGTGCAGAGAGGAATGTTAAACTTAGTGGGAATACAGCAGGGGAGAAAAGGGGGGAGGAGACGGTGAAACACCTACCTGATGGTGCAGTGAACGCTATTTGTGTGATGGGCACTTAAACCATGACTCAAGTACTCCAAAAGTTATCCATGTCACCAAAACATTTATACTCCCTTGATACTTTGAAATCACACACACAAAAAAAGACTGAGTGGGCATAAAATACTGACAACAAAGAGCTATTGTCCCTGATGTCAAGAAGTTCTGTTAATTTCTCATTTGCAGAGATTTGTAATCAAATAATACCACTAATACTTATGTAAAAGTATTTTACAATGAAAATTTTTAAAAATATATTTTAACATGAAAGTATGTTTCCAAGTTTTTACTGCCTTTCAAGTGAGGTAGTAAAACCTACCTTTCACTCTCAAGACGGTGAGAGTTATAATAAATTAGTAATACAAAAGCGATTAGTGAAGTACCTGGTACATGACCATTTAGAATAAGCTATAAGCTTATTTCACCTATAATTCACATTTATTATCATACCTTGTTCTGAGGAAATTGTGGAAAGAGCATTCTTTTATAAAATGAAAATAATGATGGGGAATAGGATAATCATAAGTACTTCTTCCTTCCAACCTCCAGCTGAAGAAATAGGAAGTTCATTTGTCCGGTTAGAACCTAATGAATAAATGACTCTTATGCTTCATCATGTCATAGCAGTTATCAGAAGGTTGTTATAATGTATTATGCTCACTGGGCTAGGAACTTCTTTTGTGATATATATTCTACTTTCTACAATAACTGTAGAGATATCAACTTAAAGCTTTACTGCTTATTCCCATGAGATGATTAATTTTCAGCTTTTGACCTACATTCTCAATTTCTACTGGGAGAAGTAAGAGGTAATGCTTGTCTTTATCAGCCCTGTGATGTCTCTGTAGTGTTTACACACCAGGATGACCCTCTCACTGTGTGTCCGGCCACCCCACTGTCACTGACACAGGATGCTGGCTTCCACGTGGCTACAGTGGTCTTTCAACCACCTGAAAATGTGGTATATTTTCACTTCTTGAGATCACACTTCAGTGTGATTCTGGATGATCAATGACAGAGGTTTGGCAGAGATAACTCCTGCTGGACTCTCTGCAGGTCATGAGGGTCTTTCCATAACCACAAGAATTGACAGAACAGTTGACTCTAATTTAAATGCCTGGAGAAAGTTTTGAGACATAGTCTCCTATGATCTTTTTTCTTGTAACATTTAATATTTTTTTCATCACTCTGAGTTTATTAATTGTTTCATGGCCCTTTATTTAGAATTAAGTAGATAAGACCAAAAGAAATATCTTATTTCTGACTTAAAAAAACCCTCACATTAAATTCAATAATACTTGAGGCCTACTATAATTTGAAAGGGTGATTTGCTTTATCTACTATTTTTAGGCTTTTCTATATTGACTCACTCTATACATTCTGCCTGCAGGCATATTAGAAAAGAACATTTAACACCCCTGCAAAATATCATGTTCCAATTAGATTGTGGAGCTGAGAGATTTCCATATAACCTGGTCATGACTGGGTAGGTCTTGACAGTGTCTTGTTAGGTGTTCCTCTTGCTGGTAGGAAGATATATTTATCTTCCCTAGGAGTTTGTTTACACCATTATCTTGGAAACTTCAAAAATACATATAATCTGTGTCATACTGAACCCAAGAAGTAACAGGAAATATCAAATTTTGATGTGCCTAAGCCTTGTGTATAAGTGTAAGCATGTGGTCTTTGGACTATCTAAGATCCAAGTGGTCATCTGTGAATTTCTACAGCTATCTTTGCTCTGACCTGTTCTCTACTTTGATTTGTTAGTGATACTGTTCAATCATTCCCACAGAAGCTCCTATTTCTCAAGGCTGTGAGTATAGCAAACAATGTGTTATTCAGTGATGTTTAGGAAGAAAATTACATTGTAAGCTGTATGAATGAGTATACTGATTTGGAATCTCATTTCCAAGTCTCTGATTGGTAGAACAGTTTTGATTTCTCTTCTATGCCCAACATTTTATCATTGTATGAGTCAACAGACACTTCAGAGTTTATTTCTGTCCCATTGGCAAATATGTTTCTTTATTTCAAAGGAGGTATTTCAAGTGTAAATTGAGGGTGATTCAAAAATTCAAGCCCAAAATTTTCTCCCTTAGAGTATTAGATTTATTCACTATATTTTAAATGTTGTTTCTTGAATAGGTAAGTGATTGTTGGTTTCAGTGGTGGTTGATAAAGTTTTACCACTATGTGATATCTTCATGGAGCAGGTTGGGAAACCTCTATAATAATGCTGGGCCAATGGATAGTGATCCCAGTAAGTGGCAAGTGACCACTATGTGTCATCTTTCATGCATCCATAATGCAAAATGAGTAGACAACTCCACCGGGTCATTTGGTAAACACCAATCTTCCTGCTGGAACAATCAGACCCCCAGCATTCACTACATGCTTTGCCCCATTATTTGCCAAATAGGCTATCTTGGGGAAACATCTTTATTCAAAGTAATGCAGCATCCATTCTGTATTTATAGAAATGTAATACCTATACTGGTGAAAAGCTTAATAGACCCTGAAGAGCAAAGTTCACATGCTGATAGGTACATGGAGATAGAGTCCTCCAGTCTTGCCACAAACACCCCCTTGCATACCAGGTTTCTTATTTTCACAGTTATACTGGAACTTTACTATGCAAATGTTTTCTGAAGTGGTATACATATTTGCACAGCATGAGGAATGATTTTCCATCATTAAGGTGACTTTGCTTTTCATTTCAAGGGTATTTTTCTAGGAGTACTTGCCTTGTCTTATTAACCTTGAGCAATACAAGAATTTTGCCTTTAATCTTGGCTAAAATGGCATGTGCTTGTAAACCCTAACAATGTAAGTACCTTTTTAAGGAGAGCTTCATTTGGTGGAAAGCATGCTAGAATACTCATTTACCTGAGTTGGATTAAACATTATTTTTATGTTTTTAAATCTATGATTGGAGTTGGAAAGTTTTGTATTGCTTATTTATTTTTAGACCTCAAAAAATATTATTTGGCTTACCTATGCAAATAATGTCAAACTCCATTCAAATAAAAAATATTTATTGGAATGTTTGGTGATTCACCAGAATTCTAAATAGAATCCCTTTGTTGTTTATTTTCTAAACCTTTTGATTATGCTATATATCATATTTGTTAACAAATGTTGTTTTACTTCTTCTCTGTATATTTTTCTTTCTCTTATAAGACTTTCTAAATGTTATTTCAGCACAATATGTATTTTTGTGAATTCCAGGAAGAAAGCGGGACAAATTATTCTTCAGATATTTCCTTTCCACATAAGTATATTCCTGCAATGAATCAATCTATTAAGGAGACACTATGAAACTGGAGCCACCAGTGAGGATGCAGGTTTTCTAAAAGTTTTGATAAATGTCATCTTGGTTGAAATTAGTATGCAGTTTATTAAGATGTGAATTTTGGAAAGGATAATACTAATTGGTTATATATATACACACACACACATATATAAATATATATATATATAAAGAAAGTATTTTTTATTATACTATAATTTTTTATTTCTTTTTTAATAGGAAAAAAACCCACTTACCTTTGCATAAGGTTTGGAATCTTATTCTGTCAACATCTTGCCAGATTGTTGAGAGAGATAAGAAGGGAAAATAAACAGGGACATGCGTTTGTATTAGTAATGCATGTTCAGAGAAGTGGCCTTTGGAATAGACTGTGTGAACTGTGGCGGGCACTATTGTTTTGTGCCCAGATTCCCTCGGTCGTTTACAATTTCTATATGAGAGCCTGAGATTTTAACTGACATCACCTGTGTCTCATGGCCTGAGGAATGGTCACTACAGCCTTGCTAGGGAATTAATAATCCCAGGAAGCAGTCTCGATCACTAACTGGGAATAGTGTATACCAAGTGTCCTCAAACTACCGTCTGTGGGCCACATGCGGCCCACCTAGGGCATTTATCTGGCCCGCTGGGTGTTTTTGCTGCCGCTGCCTGTCCTGCTTAGCAACCAACTTGTCCCGGGGCCCACAGTCCAGCCCTCCACTGGTCTGAGGGACAGTGAACTGGCCCCCTGTTTAAAAAGCTTGAGGACCCCTGGTGTATACCCACCCACCTTCCTGCTGCTCGGATTAAATCACCTTGGTGTATATGTTTGATGCTGTTTCTTGCCCTCCCGTGAAATGAAGCTCCACTTGTCATGGTGATAACTTAATTGATTATGCCCCCTTTTTAGCCTCTCCCTTTCCTTTCTCATTTCCCCACTCTTTCACTGGTTCCCTTGCATTACTTCCCAATGAGTACTTGCCTAAGAATCTTTATCACAGAATTTGATTATTTGGCAGCTCATGCTTGGAAAGGTATTTAATAGATCTACTCCTACAAGAGATACAAGATCCAATTCAAGTCATACTATATTGATTATAATTTTTAAATAATCTCCCTTCAAGGGAGAAACAATATACTTATCATGAGAGCTCATTTAATATTTTGAACAACTCTTACTATTTGTTAATATTTGGTAATATCCAAAGGGTTTCAATATACTGCTTATGTCCACCCTATGAAAACATAAAACATATTATTGAATCCCATTTATTTCCCAATTATGGAGTCTAGGTAACTTACCTTCGTCCTGAGTCTTGTTTTTAGGCACTTGAGTTATTTATGACTTTTTGGGTGAGAACTAGGTTATTCATATTTTTATTTTGTAGTGGATTTCAGAGTGTATCAAAACATCTCCAAATAATAAGAACAGACCTCTTTTTTGATGTCATAGGCCAAAAAATATTAGGTAGGTAAAGTAGGTGTGTAGTGTAGGGGGACCATGTAGCTATCTATATCTTTTGTTGTAGATCATGGCTATAAAACTGATGAACACCAGAAACACATGGAGGAATTTTAGAGACCCAAATTTCTGATTCTTGCTCAAGAATTTCTGATCCAAGAAGTCTGGGTTTGGGCCCAAGAATGCATATTTCTAACAAGCTCTCAGGTGATGCTGATAGTCCTGGTGCAGGGACCAGACTTTGAGAAGCACTGTGCTAGGCCAAAGGGAACAATCGGACAGGCTCACAATATAAGCCTGTAACAGGAACAAGACTAGGCCAGTATTGCAACAGACATGCCTTACACTTAGAATAAACAGTAACCTTAGTTCTGATTTGTTTCCTGTTTGCTGCTGGGGAAGTTATTTTTTAAAATCCATAAAATACATTACTGTCTTTTTTTTTTTTTAACTTAGATTACTAAAAGATCATATAGTGGAAAGTAGTAGTGTTTTCTTGCAGAAACAGAAGACACATAATTTGTGAGATGAGCTATTTTGGTATAAAGAAGAGGATTTTCATTTTCAGCAAGCTATCTTCCTTAGACCACTGACTGGTAGCAGTTTGGTATCAATGTGCTTATTGAAGGAGGTGTGGTGATGACAAAGATGTTGTATTAAATTTTGAAATGAATCTGACATTGCAGTTAAAAGTGCCAAAAGATCAAGCTGCACTGTTCATGCTACAGGAATCAGACTGCAAAGGAGACTAAATTAGAAAGTTCCTGGAGCTAAGTTCCTCATTCCCTTTCATTTAGTTGTCTTAGAGTCAAATTAAAGATGAAACTCAATGTTTGGCAATGAGGGAGCCCAAAAAAGAAAAGTAAAGACTCATTCTAATGAGACTTTCCCCATCTACATTTGATGGGAAGCTGAGGAGTAGATGTAAACTAGTGAATCAATTTAAATGCTCAAGAGAGAGAAACTGCAGTGTGGGTTTAAATATGTTTACTGTATGTTGGCTGTTGATAAACAGGTATTGTATTTTGAATTACATCCTCTTTCCACCCTGCTGCATACCTAGACATTACAAGATAGCTTTGGTCTTTTTTCTCCTTTAAAAGGTTTGTAAATAAATGACTCTTTTCCCATCAATACCCCACCAGTATTTCACATTCAGACTCTAGTCTGATTTCTCTAGGTTTTAATATTCAGAAATAACTTAGAGTAATTTGCTTCCTAATTGTGCCTGTGTCTCTCAGGGGAAAGCTTTCTCTCTTTTCTATCTCTTCTAAAGTTCTTTTCTAGGCGATTGAAAAATTCTTTTCTGTTCCCATCCCATGTGATACAAGAATTAAAATGAGCCATAGATTATGCAGATGCTTCAAAATGTATGCTTCATATGATTTAATGGTCAATACAACCTTATTGTGGGAATGAATGTGAGATGGTCACCCTGCCATTACTTTCAACTCCCTCCCCATAGATGTGCTTTAAGTTTCTCTATTCCTTTGTGTTACACTATAACATCACTAACAGGGATTAGGTATAGCATTTGTCACAGGTAAGATTTTGTTTTATTTTTTCTGAAAAGTATTTTAAAGTAGTATTGGGTTGTTTCATATGACCTTTGTCTAATGTCTCTTGATAGGCATCTACCAATTTTCCCTCTGTGTAGACACAAGAAAATAAATGATCGTAGATTAAAACTCATTTCCAGTATGAAGAAGTAGATTCATTGTGAGAATGGTCCGTACTTGATAAGCATACACAATTAGAGGCTCACTCATGCTGTACCCATTTGGGTGGTTTTAGGAAAATATAGTCTAATAAACCTCTCCTGGAAAAGCCTATCAATCTCATGAAAAATTAATTAGAAGAAAAGTGCACTTTCATAATCAAATACTTTTGAATTACTAAATCAAAATGTTATACACATATACTTTCACTGATTAATGAATCAAAATTAAGAATTCATAATGTGTAGTCCTTTATGTTCTGCTATTCATTCCATACTTACTGAGTTGAATATCTGCTATGCCTAAAGTACTGTATAATCTTCTCTGGGAGGATATATATCTAAGAAGTATAAATTAATGTTTTGTGTTAGAGATCATATATTTTATTTCAAGGAAACATTAACTAGAGAGAAAACATGAGTTTAATGTTAACTTAGGGGTGTCCTCTCTTACTTTGTAGGTAGATTTCAACCAAGAAATTTGATCTAAAAATCCCTGGTCACCATAAGTGCTCCCTCTGCCTCTGTTACTTCTATAGTAATTTGCTTCCATGGTTAAGATCATGTACCCATGCCTGAGATGTTCATCCTCTTCCTCTTCCTGTGGCTATTCTTACTCATTCTTTAAAAACTTGAATTATCAGCTCAGTACCTGTATCTCAGCAGCTCGAGTGCTAGCCACATATACCAGAGCTGGTGGGTTCAAGCCTGGCCCGGGTCTGCTAAACAATGACAACTGCAACCAAAAAAAAAAAAAAAAAAACCACAAAACAAAACAAAAAACAAAACCTCATTTGTAGTCCCTGTAGCCTCTCCCTGTAGTCCCAGCTACTTGGGAGGCTGAGGCAATAGAATTGCTTAAGCCGAAGAACTAGAGGTTGCTATGAGTCACAGCATGGCACTCTACCGAGGGTGACAAAGTGAGACTCTATCTCAAAAAAAAAAAAAAAAAAGAGAGATCAAAAAACTTGAATTATCTTGCCTGTAATCCTAACATGTTGAGAAGCAGAGGTGGGAGGATTGCTTGAGGGCTGGATTTTGAGACAAGCCTGGGCAACATAGTAAGACCCTTTAAATAAATAAAAGACATTAGCCAAGTGTGGTGGTACACATCTGTAGGTAGTCCAGGCTAGGCTGAAACAGGAGGATCACCTGACCCTAGGAGTTTGATATTGCAGTGAGCTGTGATGATGACACTGCACTCTAGCCAGGATGAAAAAGTGAGACCCTGTCTCAAAAAAGTCAAACAAACTTGGACTAGTGTCCTTCAGGAATAATTTCCTCCACTCCCATGTCTACTAGTTTATGCTGGATTAGAATCTCAAGTGACTATTATAGTTATCACCTACCCTGAATTATTTATCACAGCCATTTATGGTACAATTTCATTTTCCTTATAGGTGATTGGTTCAGAAATGTGTAGGGTTAAATCTGTTCAGGTCAAGGAGATGCAAGAAGAGAGACATGAACAAAAAATGTGTTATTTTAATTATTGCTGTGATCCGTCCTATCATCAACATGACATCTGGCTTCAGGATGAAGGCAATAATGTGTAGAGTAGGGCAGAGATGGAAAGATCCTCTGGGTCCTGCAAGACATTGTTGAGCCCCTGAATCAACATTCTGAGCACTGGCTGTTGTATGAAATAAAACAATATATTCTTACTGTTACAGCCAGTTTCTGTTGGAGTATATTTCAGCTGCTGCAGAAATCATTCTAATAGATAGAGTGCCCATCTTCTGTGTTCTCATAACACTTTGTAATTCAGTTATCAATATATTTACCATATTATATTGAAATTACCTGTTCATGTCTCTGTTTTTCCCATTTGACTCTTTACTTCTCAAGGGCAAAGACCTTGAGTCCTTCATTGTTTTATTCTTAGCATGATGCCAGAGTGTCTGGTATATTGAGGTATTCTCAATAAATGTTCATAGAACTTAAGAGAGTTATTTCAGTTGATTCACACAAGAGCCCATTTGAGAATTACCATTATTATTCTGGTTTTATTTCTGAGGAAATTTTAGGCCAGAGATACTGATAGTCCTGAGCTGCTCAACTAGCAATTTCTAACATGAAAAGCTTGAACTGCATGTGTAGGCCTCCAAACCAGTGTTTATTCTGCTTCATCAGTGTCAGTGAATGACTGTCATATGTATCAGCTACATTAATATTGCCCTGTTGCAGATTCATGCAATAACTGTTGTTCATTAAGATGTTTTTCTTTGAAGTCACATTTGACCTGAGATTTACTGTTAATGCAGCATTAAAGACTGCAGTGCCCATTCTTGGGTCTAGTGCATGAAGCCTGTTCCTACCCACACTCTAAGCATATTGCCTGTTTTTCCCGGTATGAGCAAGAGAGAGTTCATCTAGTGCAACAAAAACATAAAGTCCATACTGTTTCTCCTTCTGGCACGAAGTATATTCAAGTTAGATGCAGAGTACTTAGTTATCTAGTTTTCCCTGGCAACTGTAGTCTAATCTAATCAGACAGCTAAGCAACATAGAATTATTCATCAGACTGGATTGGGAGACTGAAGCATATTCTTTGAAAAAAGATATATGTGAAATCATAAAGAAGGCAAGAGACAGCTATTTATGGACAAACAGCTTTTCACCCTTTCATAGTAGAGGTATTCTTAGAAGAAGGCAATACCAAAGCTGCCAAGAATACCATATGGTGAAGACCGGGGAAGTTTGGTAAAAAGAAAGCAAAATTTGGGGTGCAAAAACAGCCTCTCACATTGTATTAGAGTGTATTAAATTATAGTTCAATGAAGATTTATTGAGATGGGGAGTTAATATCTCTGTATTATTCCAGAAGGGCAAACAAACAGGTGGAAATTAAAGGATAGCAAATGTTGGCTTATACAGATTCCATGTCCTCTGTCTTAACAATGGTGAGTATTGAGCGCAGTGTCACTGGAGGCATTTTCACAGAGGCTGAGGACCAGCCCTCAGGGTTCCAACCAGAGAATCTCCACATTCTTCTGCAAACAAGGATAGCTCTATGGACTACTATCACCACTTTGGAAAGAGCGATTTTTTATCGTTCTTGCCACTGAGGATATTTAGCATCTCCAGCTTTCTCCTTTGAATTGGCAGATATGTTCTCTTAGCATCATGTGAGATAGAATGGCCCCACATATTTTAGTTCTCCCCAGGAGGAGAGGACTTGCTCCTGATGGAAAACCATAGGCAAGATGTCCAGAGTGTTTCTCAAGTAACCAAAAACAGGTGATGTTTATTAAAGAGTTATTTTTAATAAAATTTTTAATAGTTAAAAATAACTTAGAATTAAGTAAAGAAATTTGCAGTATATTTTGAATACATGAAAATTAATACATAAAATAAGATCCTACTACAGGTGGAAATTTTAGACTTCAGGTAATTAGAAAAATTCATTTCTCCAGAAGGGTCACTTACCACCTTGACTGATAAGTGTTCTTTCTTTTTCTTATCTTTTCTTTCTTTCTTTTTTTTTTGCAGTTTTTTCTTTTGGCCAGGGCTGGGTTTGAACTTGCCACCTCCGGTATATGGGGCTTGAACCCTACTCCTTTGAGTCACAGGCGCCTCCCTGTTCTTTCTTTATAATATATCAAAGAGTCTAATGGAATGATGTGAGAGAAGAAGTGTGACTTATTTAAGAACTATTAAGGCATATAGGCATTTGTTTATGGAGATGCGTAGGGAAGATGACAGGAAACACAGTCACAAAACAATTTCCATCTGACATTTATACAAGTGTGGCTGATAGAAAAAATATAAGTTCAGATATTCTGAACTATTTCCTTATGTTAATTCAGACTGGAGAGAGCTGTTTGCCTAGAGAACATAGTATTAACAACTTACAAAATTGTTCGCTGCTGTAAGCGTTTGCTGCCTATAGTGTGTGAGGCTGTAAGATTCTTCTCCATGAAATTCATTGTCATTTTCTCAAAAAGCCCAAGATTTAGGGTCTTTACATTGTAGGTTTCAGCAACTTATATGAGGGTCCATAGGAGAAACAATCCAAGATCAAACATACTTGCCCTGTCCTGATCATATGGGCGCCATGAGGCAAATGTACTCTGAAAATTGACTGTGGACTGAAATTTAGGTTGCATACCTCTGGATTCATTTTATGTTCTTTCTCTTAGTTTCTGCCTCTTTGCTGCCATGTGTGTGACATCTTGTATATTGTGTGTCATCTTCATTTCAGCTCTTGCTGGATGTGTGACACTGAGCAAGTTACCGATCTCCTTGGCATCTCGCTTTTTTTGGTGAGAAATGGAAATTTGAATAGACCTACATTGTGAGTTTGAAGTGGAGAGTGATTTAATCTGTGCCAAGATTTTAAAATAGTTTCTGGCATAAGATTTCTACTGCAAACATGTTAGCTGTTATCTTTATGATTTTTCGTTTAATAAACATAAGCTTCCTAAAATAGAATGAATTAGTGGTATAAATTAATGAAAATGATAACTAACTCTCAGAGGCCTAGTTTCCAGACTTACAACTATAAGAATACTATTTTGTCAGATTTTAATTTCTATTATTTTTTCTTTTAAAATCTTTAGATGCCCAGAGAAATTGAAGAGTCACAGAAACAATGTAAAGAGTGCACTTATATATGGTATTCTACACTCACTTTCCCCCAATGTTAACATCTTTGTCATTTAATGATCAAGAAGTAGTAACTAGTATTGGTGTAATACAGTTTATTTTGAAGATTAAATAAGATAATATAAAATCTTGGTTGAAGATCTGGGAATTTTTTTGGTTGTCCTGGAAGTTGCTCTTGTGTGCAAGAGTAGAGTCTGATAAGCTTCAGCATTCTAAATGTTTGAAAACATTTACAAATGATGACAACAAATGATTTAGAGGGTTTGGACTGAAAGTTACAGGCATAACCCAACCCTTCAAGATCACGTTCTTGAAGAATGATTTTTTTTATTTTTTAATTAGTTTAAAAAATGCTTTGGTGACAGCACAATTTACTATAAGTCTTGGCATATCCTTCTGGTAATAGGGAGGAAACTTATGACCTCAGGCTCTGATAGTATTGTGAGCCAAGCAACTATGTAATAGACCATAATTACACTCAACGTCAAAACAAAGGACCCAGGCGTTGATAGTTATAGGCCTTTACATGCAACAGGAAAGAACATCTAGGGAAAATCAATTTCTTTGCTATGAAAAATGACTCATTGTTATTCCTAACATTTTACTTTCGGCTGATTTCATTTTTAGAGCTTAAATTTGTTTATGGTGTGCAATAAGGATGAAAAATGCCTGTGTTCTCTAGTTGTTTCGATTAAAGATAATGGAAACTTCCATTTATATGCTACTTTATTTACACTTTCAAACCACTTACTTTCACTTACATTATTTCATTTTACTCTTTACAACAGCCCTGCATGATAGTCAGGGCTTGGTTGCTGTCTCCCTTCTGGAGGCTAGGAATCCAAGATCAAGGCAACAGCAGGTGCAGGGTCTGATGAGGGGCAGTCACCACTTTTAAGATGGTGCCTTGTTGCTGCATGTCCTCATGTGGCAAAGAGCAGAAGAGAAAAATGGGCAGGACATTGCTTGGACCCTCTTTTATGAGAGCCTTAATCCCAACCAGGAAGGAGGAGCTCATATAACCTAATCACCTTTTGAAGGCCTTAGCTAAGAGGTCACTAAGTTTCAATGGAAGATTCTGGAGGGGACACATTCAAACCACAGCTATGTCTGTGGTTTACAACAGAGGATAATGAAGGCAAGAGAGGTTATAAGATTTGCCTGAGGTCACAATGCAAAGGATTTGTGCTGTCTCTTCTTACTCCTAAACTAATATATTTATAAGATCTTAGCTACTGAATCCTGGAATTCTATATAGAAGCACAGAGTTGAGACAATGAAATTTATACACCTAACAAATTGACTAATATTTCTGTCCCTAATGTAATATAGAGAAAAATGTTAAATCTACATCTATATACACATCTATGTCTGTAACATCTATGTTGATTTCTGTGTTTGTCTCTGTATCTAGCTACTCCAAAAACTCTGATTCCTAGACCGGTATCTTTAGGAAGGGAAAGGAAAATCATGGATCCAAAGGAAAGGTAAAATGATAGAATGCCACTGTACTAGAATCCTGCTCTTAAGGCACAGATAAGCATAGATGAGTTAAAACCAACTCAAAATTTACTTGGAAGTGATAATAGTCATTTGGGAATATGAGTCTTCATTCCACTCTCCCAAAATGAAATTACTGGGAAAAGTTAATTATTCTCTTTTGAATTAACATGCTTTTTTTTTTTTTTTTTTTGTAGAGACAGAGTCTCACTTTATGGGCCTCAGTAGAGTGCTGTGGCATCACACAGCTCACAGCAACCTCCAGTTTCTGGGTTTAGGCGATTCTCCTACCTTAGCCTCCCGAGTAGCTGGGACTAAGGTGCCTGCCATAACGCCTGGCTATTTTTTTGTTGCAGTTTGGCCAGGGCCAGGTTTGAACCCACCACCCTCACTATATGGTGCTGGTGCCCTACTCACTGAGCTACAGGCGCCACCCATCATACTCTTTTTAAAAAAATATTTTTATTTAATTTTTATTAAATCATAACTGTATACATTCATGGGGTACAATGTGATAATTTGATATATAATGTGGAATGCTTAAATCAAACTGATTAACCTATACATCACCTCACTTATTTTTTGTGATAAGACATTTATAATTTATTCTTAGTTATTTTGAAATGTGCCTTTACATTGTGCACATTAGGTGAGGAAGAGGTAGGGCAGTAGTAGGTGGGAAAAATGACATTCCTAATTAAATGCTTTAGGTAACCCCAAAAAGGAGTCCCAGAAATGGCAAACACATACCCAGAAAAGAACAAGCTTCCTACATAAAATCAACATATATATTCATAAATATATACAACTTACATGTATGTCAGTAGGGGCATGCTTTCCTGTGTCATCTTCCTATTCATTTAGTAGGAGATGGCATTTGGGGTCATTTTAATCTCTGAGAAAGTATAGTCAGTGGCAAAACTTTAGCTTTGTATAGTTCTTGCCTGAAGTAACTGTTCTATGAGGACAGAGGTGACTTTGGAGACTGGTGGGCTGGCTTTTCCAAGGCTAAAACAGAAAGTGGGCTTGTGAATCAGAGTGTGACTGTGTGTTGAGGTAAAAGAACCTGAGTGTTTCTCAGGATATTTGTATGCTCCACACAGTGACCCACCAAATAGACCATGATGTGTCAGATTTATACAAAGCTCAAGAACAGCACTTCTTTTTTACGGTTTAAAGGGTAGAGAGTGCTTTGAATTCCAAATTACTTCCTTTAGGGTAAAGTTCTGTCCTAAAACTGTGATAATAATTGTGAATAGATATATTAGACCAATGCACAGTAAGTTGCATAGTTTATATATTCCTGATCCCTGTGTTATCAGAAGCTAGGAACCTAAGATCTGTAAATATGATTTGGGGGGCATAAACGGAATGCCAGCCTAGAGAAATCTGCTGCTACTAGCACCATGGACAAGACCTGAGACTTCTGAGGAAGGGAGTTGTAGCTGTGGTGAAAGAAGTACATTATTTTTTATTTTGCCTTATCTTTGGCAATGAGATAATATCTTGTATTGCTTGGATTAGAGTGTTTAACCAGTATGTTTTCTTTGTGTGTGGTTCATTGCCTCTCAATATGGTTAGTTTATTTTAATTATCTTTAATTTTCTTTCAAAATTTGCCCCCATCTACATCTCCTCCTACCAATGTGTATACTCCTGGTCCGGGTTTTTTTGTTTTTTTGGTTTTTTGTTTGTTTGTTTGTTTGTTTTTTGCAGTTTTTGGCTGGGGCTGGGTTTGAACCCACCACCTCTGGTATATGAGGCTGGTGCCCTACCCCTTTGAGCCACAGGCACCACCCCTGGTCTGGGTTTTTTATAACACCTTTGGGAAAAAATATATACTTTATTTGCTTTTCATGGGAAATCCCCAAGGGATAAAGATCCCACCAGTAGACTTGACGAGGTAGATTTTTCTCTTTTCTTGTATACCTAAAACTTAGCACACAATGTGGGACATGTGGTAGGCACCCAACATTTGTTGAGTGAGTTAAAGGATTCTAGCTCTACTTCGTTAAGTAGAAATACAAGGTAGAAATTATAATATTTAACTGCTGTAAGAATTTTAGGCATTGACTTTAACCCCATTATCATATTGAGATTCAAGGGCCTTTGCTTTTTTGAAGTGAGATAGTACTGAGACCAGAATTCATCCATTTTGCAGCCTGTCAAGTGCTTTTCTCCCATTCTATTATCAGCAAATTGATATTCCATTTGTCAGAGCAGTCCCATCTTTAATGTGCCTACTTTTATGAATTAGAGCACTGTAGGTAGATATTGTATTTGGAATTCTTCTATTTAACTCATTTAACAGAGAATTTTCCAAGTCATGTTTCATGGGGCATTCATTAGTTCTAAAGATTCCTAATGAATAATCTGGAAAACTAGATCCTTTTGTTAAATAAAAGTAGAAAATAGTACAAACTTTATCTCTGTTATAGAAGTTTATGGTAAACATTACCATCAAAAGTGCTTTAAGAACACATTTAAAGGAGCCTGTTTAGTTGCATTTCCTTGGGAGTTTCCTAAAATCATTTGAGCATTGAACTGTTTATTTGAACATGTATACTGCTACTTTGTAAAATATGAATAACAGTCCCATATAACTGTTATTCCCATGAATGACAGTCTGGGAATTGCTGTCATCTAAGTTCAAGTTTGCCAAGTGTTATCCAACAGTGCAGTCCTTAGGAACAACCTCTCTTTCTATGCTGTAACAAATCTGAAGACAGACTTTTAAAAAAAGTTACTGCAAAGACATTAATTCTACCAGGGCTATCACAAACATATACTATATTGAATGTTTCATACAAAAGGTGGAGTCAGAATTTCACATAGAGTGATCATTCACCCTGGATTATACAGTAAAACCCAGTTTATTCCAATTTCCGGCCATCATGAGTGCCAGCTCTTCTCAATCTCAGAAATGCCTTTACTGGTTGCCTTTACTTGCAACCCAGTGAGGGTTGCATGAGACAGTGCATATGTCTTGTGCTATTCTGAATCTGGGACATACCAGGCACTTGATACATTATGGTTAGTCTCCACTGTTTTATTGCTAGTTTTTATTTATTTTGTGTTCAAATGGTTGAAGAATTGAAGCAAGTTGCCTGACTTGGGGCAGCTTATGATGTAAAATCAGCATCATAACATCTGCTCTGATTTGTCTCTAAGGAGTGTTGGGAGCATGAGATTGCCATGGTAATAAGAATTCTGCCAGACCCGCCCACAGCAAAGGAGCTTGTTCTTTTTTCTGAACTCCTGACTTTGATGATACTTTTGTATCCTCTGCTATTTGCTGCCAGGTTTCTGAGCTGTATGGCCCTCCTGGGGTCATGAGTCAGAGTGACAATTTCAGTAAATAATGCTGGACCAGAATCTCTAAGGCCTAGTAAAAGCACATATGCATACCTATTAATGTAATTCAGAAAGGAAATGATTTGCAACTAACAATGTCAGGTAAGCACAGTTATGACAAGTGGAGTTCTTTTAGGGCTTTTAAGGCATTTCACCTTTTCCCTTATGTGGAGAGTTGATGGTACATGCTCCCTAGCAGCTGTCACCACTGCTCTGGGAGATGGTTGTCCACTGGCAGCAGATTGCTGTTTGTCTCCTTGGGGTGGATCATTTATCACAGGGCACGCCATGGCTGAGAGATGCTTCAATTTAACAGTCACATTGCTGCTGACAGGTGATCACCCAAACCCAGCTACCCTCTACAGTGTGTGTTTGCCCTCACCAAAGATTCTTCACTAAGAAATCCTATGGGGTTTCTTCCATGAAGGGCTTCCAACAAATTCTTCTTATCCTACAGAGATGCTGATGATAACCCCTGCAGGTGGCATCACTCTTCCTAAGAATGGCAAGCAAATGTAAAAGCACAGACATCATTGCCCTGGGTACTTTCACCAAGTATTTATTCAACAAAATACCTCTTGCCCACCAGTGTCAGGATGTGTGGTTTCCTTCTTGACTTTATTCTCTCCATATTGGTTTGCTACTACAGAATGACACTGTGTTTCTTTTATAACTCATATACAATTTAATATCCAAAAGTTTACATAAATTTCCTAGTCATTACTTGTATTTCCATTCTTCCCTTGCTGCAGCTTCAAGGCTCAGCTGGGAACTAAGTATGGAGCTTAGACTGAGATGAGCAGCTGTCTCTCTGCCTTGGGATGGCCTGGTGATAGAGCAGGGAATCTGGTGATTGCCCAGTGCTGCTGCTTTTCTTACCAGGTGTCTAAGCATAATGTTGATTAAGCTACTTGTGTTTCTTCAGGCTTATGCTTTCTCTTGCCCCTGGGCCTCATCTCAACACTGTACCATTTGCCTAGAACATGCCTTATGCCATACCTCATGGCCTCCTACCCACCTTCACCCAGGCATTCTTCTCAGTTTATGAGTTGTTCTCTCCTGAAAGACTCTCTAACACCTCATTGGATAGATTACCTGTGTATATCCCAATTTAGGCAGATATAGGTTATATTATATATACTGGATAATGACCTGCCAATTGGTTATGGGCATTTTATGTAACATTTCCACATTTTTCCATCATCTTTTAATGGCTTCGTTGTATATCATACCACAAAGACACCCTGATTTCCTTAAGGGATTGCCTATTGTTGTATTTTTAGGGAGATTAAATTTGCAGGGCTATTATATATAATGCTAAGATGCATATGTCAATAACTGGATCTTTATGCTTTCCTTAGGATGTATTGCAGGTGTTATCATTTGTATTTTATGAGTTTATACCTCCTATAGTGTTACTGAGATTGGAGACTTGAGCAAAGCAGAAAAAAAAAAAAAAGATAGAAGTTGGAAAAGCCCTATCTTTTTTTTTTTTTTTCTTTTTTTTTGCAGTTTTTGGCCAGGGCCAGTTTTGAACCCGCCACCTCCAGGATATGGGACCAGTGCCCTACTCCTCTGAGCCACAGGCACCACCTTTCTTTATCTAAGATAAAGCCCTATCTTTATCTAAGTTTTTTTCCAGTTTGATCATAGGTATATTATAAATAATATGTCAGTATGCAACATGTTTATTCAATAAAATAGTAACTCATATATATGTATTCTAGGGAAGAGGCATAGCCTGTACTCTAAGAATTTTATGGTTTAGGTGGTAAACAGGTTGCATAAAGAAATGGTATAAACAAGGAAAAACTCACAAGGGGAGGAGTGACGTGCTCTTCATGATCAATTATGAATGCCTTTTCAAGTCAGAGTGGTTGGGGGTAGAAGAAAAAGTAGTATTTAAAATCAGACTCAAATCATTGATATGATTTGTATATTACAGAAGAGACACAGGAAATGGAGAAAAAATTCTATGTGGAAAGAATTGCAAAAGAAGAGCTTGGAAACAGGAAAACAATGGGCATTTTCAATTTCCATATGATTTATGAAATAGCGGTGCTTTTATTTTTTAGCCTCCACATTTGTATACCACCTTTATGCTTCTTGCTTGGTTTACTGCTATTACTGATAATATATATATAATCAAATTAATAGATTTTGTTAATTATATATATTATGTAGTATATGTATGTGTGTGTGTGCATATATATATATACATATACATATATGCATATATATGATTAAAAACTATTTTTTACCTTTTACCTCTGGGAAAGGAGACAACTTTTTAAATGAAGAGACAAAGTTTTTAAATGAAGCTAAATTATTTGACCTGGTGTCTGTAAGTCTTACCTTAAAGTATTTCTATCACTTAGAAAGTTTGTATATGTGTATGGGTGTGTGTGTTACCACGGCTCCTATTCAGAGGGTATGCACTGACTGAAATCACTTAGCATGAGTTGGTAAATATTCATCATACACCCATCCCTAGAGTCCCTTCAGGATTCAGTCCCTCTCCCTGTACTTACCAAGTTACTAGAATTTATTTAAAGTCCAACAAATGAGACCTCTTCCCACCCCAGGGATTAAATATTTGGAATATCACACTTCTGTGTATGTTAGTGTGTGTGCAATGCACAGCACACACACTCCTGACAATTTAAAATTGTATAAATTTATGGAATACAATGTAATGTCATAATTTATGAATATAATGTAGAATAATTAAATAAAGCTAGTTAACATGTCCGTCACCCGCAGATATACTATTCTTTTTTGTGGTGAGAACATTTGAAATGCATACTCAGCAATTTTGAACTGTACAATGCTCTATTACGGGATTTATTTGCCAAGTTTGAAAGAACTGTGAAGATGGAAACAGAAGTGACAAGGAAAATATGATTGAGAAGGAAACATCTTGAGGTAATAGACCCAGAGTCCACAGGGAAAGGGTGGCTGCAGGTGCTCTTGGCAGACTCTCTGTCGCACATTGTGCTCAGCATGACATTGAACTTTAAGAATGGGAGCAAATTCCTATAAGATCAAGAATTTGTTGTTGCAAGGAACATTAGTTATATAAACTGAAATATAGAAGCCAGACTCATAAGTATAGGGACTCATGCACAACTTTCGAACTGCATGTCTTGAAGCATTAATCCTTTCTTAGACATAGATGTCAAATCACAGAGATAAACATGTGCATCCTAGATAATTCCGACTCTGGACTTTTTTACTTCTGATCCTTTCAACTATTTGACATTTGAGAATCTGAATTTCCAATTTTAGTTTTCTCATTTGTAAATTGGGCAAATGATTGTACCATACAAGGGTTTTATAAAGATTAAAGGAGGCAATAGCCAAGACTATGGGCTATGCAGGGCATCTAACATTGAAATTCCCAACTTTTCCAGACACAATAAGGAAATATGAGAACACAAATAAAACAAAATAAAATTCCCAATTTCAACATAACTGCAAGACAGCAATGACCCAACTTCTACTTATATTAAGTACAAAAATAAAAACCAAATCCAGTTCCTGTGACCTGTCTCTTGCACTCCCTGCCTTCAGGGAATAAACGGACAGTTGATGGGGGAAGGGAGCAGAAGGGGTTATAATTTATCAAAAAGAGAGCAGAGGAGCTAGTAGCAGGCTTAAAATTGGCCCAAAACAACCATAAGGAAGGATAAGGTCACCCTGTGTGTGAAAATACTGAAAGAGTTTATTCCAGTTTATAATAATAAACTCTGACTTAAAAGTGTACATGTGATCTGAATGGGGAGTGTTTGGAAGATAATACTCCAGGAGGAAAAAGAAGTGCGTTTGTGTTTTTATTTGGATTTCATTAGCTTCATTAATTCACTCAGGGAAAACTTCATCTTTATCATGTTGATTCTTTCTAACACAGAGCAAGAGTATCTCTATATATGCTCAGGTTGACCTTTGTGTTTTTTAGGACTGTTTTGAGATTTTCCTTCTATGGGTTTTATGCATTTTTTATTAAGATTATTCCTAAATATTTTCCTTTGTTGATATTGTCAACTATATATTTTTTCACTTTGTACCCTCTAATTATTGTTATGTCTAAATGAACACTATTGATTTCTTATGTTAATTTTATAGTTTGGTACTTTATGAAAGTCTTTTTTTTTTTTTTTTGAGTTAATTTTCTCATTGATTCTCTAGGTTTTCCTGGGTACACGATCATATCATCTGGATGAAAATTTTTACCTTTTTTATTCAGAAAATTAATTTCTATGCACTGGGTAGTAGAGAGGATGTAAAAAATAAATACATATTTTAAGAAAATGTACTAAAATTGTAATTCTCAAGTCACATTTGACTTCTGCCATTATGAAATACAAGATATGATATACAAGATAACAAATGTTTTCTAATTTTTTTATTTATTTTTCTTACTTATACATGTGTATATTAGGTTTCCACTTTTGCCTTTACAGAATTAAAAAGGCTAAATTTAATGGCAATAACAATATTTAACATAAGGACTGAAAACAAAAGCCTCATAAAGAACAAATGAAGATAAATACAAAGAAATCAGACGGTTGCTGTAACAAAATATTAAGCTATAATAATAGAAATAATGCAAAGAAAGTAACATTCACATTGTCAGAAGTATGTCTATTTCCGCCCAGGCCTATTTCTTCAAGTGTTTTCCCTACACTTTCTTCTAGTATTTTTATGGTTTCATGTGTTAGGTGTAACTCTTTAATCCAGTGAGAGTCTATCTTAGTTAATGGTGAAAGATGTGGGTTCAGTTTCAGTCTTCTACAGGTTGCCAGCCAGTTCGCCCAGCACCATTTGTTAAATAGGGAATTTTTTCCCCATTCGGTGTTGTTAATTAGCTTGTGAAAGATCAGGTAACAGTAGTAGGTAGCTGGATTCATCTGTTGGCTTTCTATTCTGTTCCATACAACTACCTCTCTGTTTTTGTGCCAGTACCATGTGGTTTTAATCACTATCGATTTATACTATAATCTGAGGTCTGGTAGTGTGATTACTCCTGCTTTGTTTTTATTCCTGAGTAATGTCTTGGCTATTCAAGGAGTGGAGGGAGGGTAATTAGAGGGATCACCTCTGTGGTTTATCTTATAAGGGTACAATTGAATCTTTCTGAAAGTAGAATATAAATGTCTTAACACAATAACTGGGAAAATGGCATGAAGGCTATGTTAACCAGTTTGGTGAAAATATTTCAAATTGTATATGAAAACACCACACTGTACCCCATGATTGCATTAATGTATACAGCTATCATTTAATAAAAAAAAAAGAAGTACGTCTATTGTAGAATACTTTGATCAGTTAACTTCTTCTTATTTTATTTTCTCCAAAGTCTCAATAAAATAGAAAACTAATATTTATGAATGAAAGTAACAGATAATTTCAAAAAAACAGATCATGCCAAATCTTATAGACAATAGAAAAAGAAATACTTCAAAATCATTCTACTTAATCTGAATATGCCTGATATTAAACCCGGAGAAAATATATTATTATAAAGGGGAAATTACAGGCATATTTCATTTATAAATGAGGATGCCATATGATAAACAACATATTAACATGTTGAATTAAAAATTAATGTTTATGTACTGTACTTTGGTCCAAATTAAATATAATTTATATAAGAATTAGTCACTAATTTCTTTCTTATTTTTTTTCCTTGCCCACACCCCCTCCCTCCTTGTTTGTCCAGTATCCTCTTCCCCCATGCCCCACCATGTCATTAATTGTTATTAATTGTCTTTATATCAGAGTTGAATACATAGGATTCTTTCTTCTCCATTCCTGTGATGCTTCACTAAGAATAATGTGTTCCACCTCCATCCAGATTAGTACAAATGCTGTAAAATCTCCTTTGTTAAAACTCCCCCTTTTTGCTGATGATATGATCGTATACCTGGAGAACCCCAAAGACTCAACCAAAGACTCTTGGAAGTCATCAAAAAAATACAGTAATGTCTCAGGATATAAAATCAATGTCGACAAGTCAGTTGCTTTTATATACGCCAACAATAGCCAAGATGAGAGGTTAATTAAGGACACAATTCCCTTCACCATAGCCCCAAAGAAAATGAAATACTTAGGAATATACCTAACAAAAGAGATGAAGGACCTCTATAAAGAAAATTATAAAACTCTTAGAAAGGAAATAGCAGAGGACATCAACAAATGGAAGAATATACCACGCTCATTGCTGGGAAGAATCAACATTGTTAAAATGTCTATACTTCCCAGAGTAATTTACATATTCAATGCCATCCCTATTAAAATACCAACATCCTATTTTAAGACTTGGAAAAAATGAATCTGTATTTTGTTTGGAATCAGAAAAAAACCCATATAGCTAAAGCAGTTCTTAGTAATAAAAACAAAGCTGGTGGTGGGATCACCTCTATGGTTTATCTTACAAGGGTACAGTGACTCTTTCTGAAAGTAGAATATAACATCTTAGCACAATAACTAAGAAAATGACATGAAGGCTATGTTAACCAGTTTGATGAAAATATTTCAAATTGTATATGAAAACACTACGTAGCCCATGATTACATTAATGTACACAGCTATGATTAAATAAAAAAAAAAAAGCCAGGGTTATCATTATACCAGATTTTAGGCTATACTACAAGGTCATAGTGGTCAAGACAGAATAGTACTGGCACAAAAATAGAGATATAGATATTTGGAATTGAATAGAAGACCCAGAAATGAAACCAACAACATACAGCCACCTAATCCTCAATAAACCAAACAAGAACATCCACTGGGGGAAAGATTCCCTATTTTAATAAATGGTTTTGGGAGAACTGGATATCCACATGTAAAAGACTGAAATTGGACCCACACCTTTCTCCACTTACAAAAATGTATTCAAGATGGATAAAAGACTTAAATTTAAGCCATGAAATGATAAAAATTCTCAGAGAAAGAATAGGAAAAACACTGGATGATATTGGCCTTGGGAAAGACTTTATGAAGAAGACTGCCATGGCAATAGCAACAACAGCAATACTAAACAAATGGGATCTTATGAAACTGAAAAGTTTCTGTACAGCCAGGGAGACAACAACCAAAGCAAATATAAAACTTACTCAATGGGAAAGGATATTTGCTTATTTTGAATCAGACAAAAGTCTAATAACCAGGATCTATGCAGAACTTCAATTAATTTATAAGAAAAAAATCCAACAACCCCATACATCAATGGGGAAGAGACATGAATAGAATCTTCTCTAAAGCTGATAGACGAATGGCTACTAAGCACATGAAAAAATGCTCATCATCCCTCATTATCAGAGAATGCATATTAAAACGACCCT